>JAPMOR010000869.1:0-25824 GCA_026543865.1 Argiope aurantia
AAAAACATTAATGTTGTTAAAAGAAAAGTCGTGTAAATTTCAGTTAAATTCAAAGTTCCTGAAAGTTAACTACTTATTAATGCAGTATTGAACAACTCCGCTAGGTAGCGAATGATAGTAGATATTAGAAAAATATCTTGTTGTAAAATGTGGTTAGTCGAAGAGAGCGGTCGCTTTTTGAAGAAGTTATTTTAAGTTGAAAATCTTTACCAAGCTTTGGCTGTCGCTATGAAGACTGCAAAGTTCTGCGAGTAATCACAATAAAATATATTTCATTATGGATATATTTCCTTTGGAAGAATAGGTGTAATCTAATTTATATAACTCGGAAAAGGGCATGTTTTATGTTTGATGCTTGATAAAATGCATTTTGTTTATTATATACTAAAAAATAAATTTATAGAAATTATATTATTAAAAATTACTGTGAAATCAAAACATACCATACGGTCGTCTCGTTAAACGCAATAAAAAAGCTAAAGTTTCTTGTTTAATCATAAATTATTTTTTCATTATTTGTAACAAACTTTTACTTTTTTTTATATGTTTTGTAATTGAAAACCAGAAAGCGTTGGATTATCATAATTTTTTTCCCATACTCCCCACTAAAGGAATAATAACTCCTGTATAAAATTTGTGTTCTTGAGCAAATTCATGAACGTCACAAGTGATCAGATGTTTATTTTCAGAGTCCCTATATGAGCGTTCTGTTCTTCGTAATGAGGTGGAGAAAACCGGAACTGAACGAAATCAAATTTTTTGCATGACTGCAATTTTAGTAAAATACACACGAAATTCCATTTATCTAAGTCGTTGCATTTTTGAGATATTGCTTTTCATGCATGAGAATGAACAGACCGACAAACGGTCAATATTTAGACAAATTTGACTCACAATTGAATAACTATTTACACTTTAAATGATAAATAAATCTGTTTACCAGATTTATCCAACTAGCTCATTTCATTTTGCAATCGCGTTTTGTACTCAGACACCCATACCGACAAATTCCCTTTGATAAAAATTTGATAGAAATCTACAAATTTGCTAACAAAGGATGACGTATTAAATTTCATACCTCGAGCTCAAAGAGTCGGGTTATCATGTTCATGGACAAACATAATTCCAAAAATTATTTTTCGGACTCAGAACAGTCTGAAACATAAAAATTCTCAAGTTCGAATTTTTTAATTATAATTTTTAATTCGCATAAAAAAGTAATCTTCCTATATAAAAATTCCATTGTGAATGTTGAGGTGTTAGACATCCTTGTTTCAGAAAAAAAAGCATAATTTTGGAATTGTGCTTGTTTGTTTGGGCGTATGTATATTAACATAATTGCTCAGAAACAGCAAAAAAAAAAAAAAAATGGATGCAATTTATTCGATTTGTGAATTTTATTCCAAGCAGATAGATGTCATTAAAATTTTGGGTAAAAACTATTGAATTAAAAAACATACCCTTTTTTCTTTGCTGAAATTATTCCAGGAATTACGCTGAAATTATTCCTATTAAGGAAATAAAACAGCTATGAAATGGAATTAAAATAATTTAGATATATGCATTGTTGTTACTTGTAAAATCTTTTTCCTTATATAATAGTTTGAAAAGTTATTGCGTTTAAAAAAACTTGTGGAATACAGTGATAGAATTTCACTAATCATTAGTGAAAAATGAAAGTGTAATTTGGCTATTTTGGCTTGAATGACGTTAATTTCGATTAATGCTAATCAAGTGCACTTATTCTATTCTTGTAAATACATAAGAATTTTTAACCTTATTTTATACTAGCCGCCTTTGGCGACCAGCCGGTTCGCCAGTATTACCGCTCACTACAATTTTCAATTAAATATTTTAAGTAACTGGTCTCTTAATTGATTCTCAAGCAAAACATTTTTAATCTTCAAATTTTGATAGTCATACCAAACTTATACTGTTGTTGAGATCGTTTCTTTCAGTTTACTATATATATTTTGCTAATTTGTTGTCATTTCCGGTAAAACTTCAACTTTAATTTAAAGTGAAAATGATGAAATTGCAATTAATATAAAGATATTTTTAAATAAAACCAAGTGTTTTATTTTATTTATCATCTTTATTGTTATATATTTATTATTATTATTACTGAATATGAGTATTGCAAACATAATCGCTCGGTATTTAAGTCCTATGTGAACTACAAAATATTTTTTATAATTTATGTAATATCTAAAACAATAATTCAACAAAAATTTCTCAGATTCTGCATAAAATTCAGTTTTTTGTTTTGCTTTCAAAAGGATTGAAATGAAATCAATAATAATATTTTGTTCCGACCTATAAATATATTTCAAAAATTATGAAGTCTGAATTTAATGCAGTAAGGTATCATATTCTGAGAAATATTCTGAACACACCAAATTTTAAATAAATGAATGAATGTTTCTATTTTCCACGATCAACTAAAACTTATTTATGAAGTTTTGAATGCTAAAAATTTAGAAAAACTCAACATTTTCTTAATCTTAGGCCAATTAATTTTGAGAAACCTGCGCGCTGATTGGCGTATTTTCTTTGAAACGATCGATGGATAATCTAAAATTATCCTTTTTTTATTGAATAGTGATATTCAAATTTTCATAAATCAGTTAGTTTAAGGGATTGATTTAGTTAATTATAAATTAACTCTTTTTATTTAAATTGTTAGTGTTTCAAAAACATTTTTTTAATCGCGATTTCCACAGCAGAAGCTTTATGTAAAATCAAAAATTCGTTATTTATTAGAGCATTTATTGAATCGAGTTACATAAAATATAATCATTTTCCATTTAGACCATCTTAGTATATCTGTGTCTTACTAAAGGTTTACAAATTAGCTGTGTGGCCCTGATTTGAATGGATATCCTATTCATATTAAACAAAACTTGCCTTAAAATAAAACTGAATTATTGGATTAATAATATAAAGAGTGTAAAAGATCATAAAATAGTTTTTCTTGAATTTATTTTTTAGAAAAAATAATATTTCTTATTTGTTTCATTTCCTACAGACACTTGCCGAAAATTATATTTTTGCAGATTTCATTTCCAAAAAGATTTAATTTATTTTTGATTGGAGCTTTAATCAATGTGATGGCAACACTTTGAAAAAAGCTAATTTTTTCCCATGAATACGAAGCAGCTTAAATTCCATCAGCAGCTTAAATTTTATTTTTACTTTGTACGAAAAAAAAATGTTGAAAAATATATTTAAAATATTTATTTAAAAATTCATTAATTCATAAAAATTCAGAAAAATTAAAAAAATTAAAAATTAAAAATTCATAAAAATAGAAATTTAATTTTAAGGTTAAAACATTGATATCATTTAAAAGATAAATTTTTAATCTTTAATTTCATGTAAAATTCTTTTTTGTGCGGTAATATTTTTGGAATTTATAGCAGAAACACGCCAAAATTTCGCTTAATTTTTAAATAAATAAAATTCTAATTAAAAATTCAAAAAAATAACCCCCAGGTGCACATTTCCGGCCTCCAAGGTATACAGGTGCCAAATTTGGTAGCTGTAGGTTGAATGGTCTGGCCTGTAGAGCGTCAACACACACACACACATTGAGCTTTATTATAAGTACTACATAGAACAAACACATCAAAAGTAAACATAACATTTCAATAGTTGCCAAAAACAAAAGAGAGAAAAATGCAATTAATAAGCAGGCGTTATTTAGAAAAGTACGGATATTTAAACTGGAAAATGAAATTATCTGAAATCAACCACACGCGTAGATGATATTTACAAAAGTAAAAATATTCAAACCTGAAAAGGAAAATATATGAATTTTTCCATCAATAAATGCCATACGTTTGTTTATATCTTCATTATTTTATGAGTCATTAAACATCAAATTGGGTCCGGGACTAAATAAACACCCTGTATAGAGAGTGTAAAAGATCATAAAATAATTTTTCTTGAATTTATTTTTTAGAAAAAATAATATTTCATATTTGTTTCATTTCCTACAGACACGTGCCGAAAATTATATTTTTGCAGATTTCATTTCCAAAAAGATTTAATTTATTTTTAATTGGAGCTTTAATCAATGTGATGGCAACACTTTGAAAAAAGCTAATTTTTTCCATTAATGCGAAACGTGCTTAATTTTAATTTTTATTTTTTACGAAAAAAATTATTGGAAAATTTAGTTAAAATATTTATTTAAAAATTCATTAAAAATAGAAATTTAATTTTAACATTAAAACATTAGTATTATTTAAAAGATAAATTTTTGATCTTTAACTTCATGTAAAAATCTTTTTTGTACGGTGATATTTTCGGAAGTTATAGCAGAAACAAGTCAAAATTTTGCTTAATTTTTAAATAAATAAAATTCTAGTTAAAAATTCGAAAAAATAACCCCCAGGTGCACATTACCGACCTCCAAGGTATACACGTGCCAAATTTGGTAGCTGTAGGTTGAATGGTCTGCCTGTAGAGCGCCAACATACACACACACACACATTGAGCTTTATTATAAGTATAGATATAGACAAGTGACATTGTTTTGTGAGCAGAAATTTATCACTGAAAATAATACACACACACACACACACACACACACACACACAAATATATATATATATATATTAATAGTTAATAGGTGTCTTTATCGACAATTTTAATTAAATATGTTATACATGACATGAAGTTTGTGATTTCCTCAACAATGCATTTTTAAATATCAACTAAAACCCTAATGTCTATCATTTTGACAGACATTAAAGGCATGTTATCTTAATAATCTTACTCCAGTTCAATTTATTTTTTGCATGAACCTTTCTAATGGTTTTGAGTCCCAAATCATCATACAGCCAATAAAAACTTAAGTTTTCGAATAAGCTATTTGAAATTGCACGTTAATTGTTGTATGAATGCTATATCACTCTAATTTCCCGGCTAATTATTAATAAAATCTTTCATCTTTGGCTTCCAACAATGGAGGAAAAAATCATTCATTTATATGTTTGATAAAAAAAAATTAATTTCAAGGCAGCAAGGAAATTTTTTGATGAAAATTAATATAAAAAATATTTTTAAAAAATCGCCAAAATTCCAAAAAATATTTTCTAGTTAGCTAAATTAGTAACATTAATTAACATATACAAATGACATAATTTTTAAAATAATGTAAAAATGCAGTATGTGCAAAAATGCAGTTGAGAGAATAGCAAAAAAATATAAAAATTCCATTTAATATTTAATTCCAGAAAATTCTAATCAAAATTTCAAAAAGAAAAAGAAAAAAGAACATTGGCCCGAAATGCATAGTTTTACACTCCAAAATATACGAAAGCAGGTCGTTCATGGTAATGCGGTATGTTTTGTAGAGCGCTAGCAGTAGCGCAAACATTCTCCTTTTTTATTAGGAATTTGATTATAAGAGAAAAATAAATTTAATTTAATTTGCATGTCTGATAGACATCGAATCACCTTGGAAAGAAATTGAAAGAGAAAAATTATCATTATTATGTTCAAATTGAGAATGGAATATCGACTCAAGGCTAGTACTTATCATCTGACTACGAATCAGAATGAACCAAGCTCCACCCAATGTTAGACCTCGTTCGGCTTCAAGAAGGGACTTAATCTAATTAATTATGTAGAATAAATTCCTTTTAAAAATCTATTGTTCCACAATTTATAAAATAAGAATTCTAGAACAGTTTTTGATTTTTTCTACCGTTGTTTATATAATTGCATAAGGTATTGTAGACATTGTCCCAGTAACAAATCAGCGGTTGTCTTGAGGGGAGGAAATATTCGTTGTTAATATATATATATATATATATATATCTATATAATATTATTGAAACAGATTTTTGGTTGTTATAAATATTCTTATAACAAAGTGAACATAGTGAAACATATAAGAATTTGAGCAATTTTACATCCTATCGCGTAAAATCTGAATATTTCATCATTCATAGAATACATTTATTTTACAAATTTATCTATTTGGCAACTAGAAAAATAAGTTTCTTTAATTGACCTGTTGCGGCTGCCCTCTCGGTCTTGTGGTTCTACGCAGTTGCCTAGTCGGTATAGTCGGAAACCCGCTATGCTATTATGTTCATCAGTTTTAAAATATTAATGAGAAGATTGTTTCCTTGGTATTAACTATCAAATCCCTTGAACACCTCAAAAAGACAAGTTTTAATCAAGGCCAAACAATTTATAATTATTTTGAAAGCAAATAATGAGGAAATACCGATTTTGTTTATCCATTTTTATTTTGCCGATCCCACATATTTTTTCTAAATCTCTTCGTCAATGGTCTTCTCTTCAGCGAATTCGCTTTAAAAAATCATAAAAAAGTGTTAATAAATAAAGTCGAAATAATAATAATAAAAAAAATTATGACATCAGCGAATATCTCCGATGATTTGCAGCTATATATGCACTTAACAAAAATGAATAAAGATTGGGGTGGAGGGAGTTTCGTTATTTTTTTTTATCTTCCCTCTCTCTCTCTCTTTTGGCATCGCCATGAAAAGATGCTCCCTCCAGAGACACCGGTCTTGTTCGGCTCTTTTTAAAAACGTGTCGCTACATGACCCCTGCCACCCGGGCCCATCCGTTACGGTTGCCGCGCACCTGACGTTCTATGACACGTCCCTTTTTTTCCCACCAAGACAAGAATGTTCACTCATTAAATTTATATAGACTCGCTTATATGTATGTAAAGGAGGGGGTGGGACTGGGTCAGGCGAAAGTCTATGACGTGGTCACGGAAAATTTCGTTCTTCCACATAAAAAAAATTCACACTTGTAGAAGTGTCAAATAAACTGGAGACAGTTGCAGTTAACTACTCATAAAAAATATTTTGAGTTGAATTTTATTTTATTTCCACTTTTTTTTTTTTTTTTAGAATTGAAAGAAATGTTTCTTTTTGATGATTCATGTGCATATATATAGTAATAAAATGTATTTGTGAAATAGAAGCATCCAGTTGCTCTTTAAAAAAAATCAAAATTTTGAAAGCAATCATAATTGTTTGCAGAAAGAATTGAGAAGAGTATTTTGTTTTTCCCTTTATAGTTCGAAATTATTATTTTTTTTTATTTTAAGTTGTGCCCATCAAAATAATAAATCCCATTTTATGATGAAATCCACTCCTATTCTTTGTTCAACTTTAAAATTAGAGGCCTATTTCAAGAAAAATTTTCCTGTTAAAAGAAAAGAAGGAAACAGTTCGCTACGTCATTTACTATTAGGTAAAAATTGATAATAAAAAAAGTTCTTTAATATAATTACAAACCTCATAAAATTAGGCTTTGAATTTGGGATATCTCATAATTAGTGTCATTATTTATTATAGTACTACTTTAGTAATCCTTGATTTCAAATAACTTAACATCGGAAAGAAAAACAGAACAAAAAAAATCCTCTTAATGTACAGGAAAGGAGCTTTTAAATAAATATCTCTCATTTAAATAAAACAGAGGGTATAGTTTTATTTAGTCTTGGTAGACAGATATGGTAACAAAGAATGGGTTAATTTATGGCTATTAGTATCAGATGCAGATAAAAGTGAATTGTCTCAGCTGTTGTGTGAGCAGTCTTAAAGAAAGCTAGTAAGTAAATCTGACTGAATGCAGCAAAGAGATGAAAGTAATTATATTTGAATCATTAAGAAGTTGAAGATTTTCAAGGTTTCAGTACAATTAATTTCAAGTAACAAAAAGCAAATTATTAAACTAAATTTAAATTTAACTAACAAAATATTAATTAACCAAAAAGTCTTTATTCTACTATTAAGGAACATAATCTGCAAATTTTCTACAAAATTTGTAAAAGCATCTTGATTTTCCGTGAAACAATGATATAACATTAAAATAGGAAGCAATCTATTAGATATAAAGATTTGTAATATCTTTGTTTTCTAATTAATCAACGAATTTCAGTATATGTCATTTTAGTAATCTTTTTAAAAAATTTCTTTCTATAAATGAATTTTCTTTTCTTATTACTTGGAATGCAAATTTCGAAAATCTCGCATTGCTTTTTTTAATAAAATGGGAAAGCAATTCAAAGTTTTAATAAATATCTTAATTGTCAAGATTTTTGTTAAATTCCGATATAAAATTAATTAAATAATCGTTGAAAATGAGCATTCAATATATCATTAAAAAAATCTCTTAATATTGATATGTTGGGTTGTTGAGAAATGAAATGCAATAAATTCACTTTTCGCTATTTGTCCTAAATTTTGATTAATTACATTCATGCATATTTTATTAATGAAAAAATGTTAAATTCTTCAATTAAAAATATTTTAATACGCACATAGCAATACATAAATGAATATCATCTTTTTAACATTTATTTCGAGAATAATTTCAGTTTTCTGATTTTTAAATCTTAAATCTTTAAATCTTTTTTTTTTTAATCTTAAAGCAACAAATATTTTTAAAATAATAAAAAAAATCCAAATTCTGTTTATTTCTCATCATATTTCAAAAATTATGTAAGTCGTTAGGCGATATTTTAATGCTCAGTGAACGTTTTCTTCCTTTTGGTAATATTAATATTTCATATAACTTTATATTGCTAAAACATTTTCTAAAGTTTCTTCAATAAAAATATCTTTTGAAGCCTTCAATGAAAATGTTGAATATGATTTATGTATCAGTATAGCCATACTATTAAGAATACTTTCCTCTTCTCATTCTCCTTATGCTCATTTGAGGCGATATCTTTGAGACGAAGCATCGGTAATTTTAACATATATTTCTCTAAGTTTCCCATAATTATTTTTAAAAAAGTACAATTTTGAGTTTCTTTATCAAAAACATATGCTCTCTACTCTTATTTATAGCGGATTATTTTATTTTAAATATAGCCTTTTAGTGGAAAAAAAATTAATAACGGCTAGAATTTACATGGTTTTACTTTATAATTTTTCAAAAAATTAATGTTTTAGAGAGAATTTTTAGGTGAATATTTCATTATTAGTGAAAAACAATGCAATCAAAATGGACCTAGCGTCTATTATTTGCTTTTTTGCAGGGAATCTCTAATTAATTTGTTGATTTTATTAGTGATATTTTTAAAACAGTATGTTGGGAAATATTTAAATAAGAATTTTTAAAAAACAATAAATGAGCTTACATTATTTCTGATATTTTAACCGTTTAATTATGGAGAAATATAATCATACTTCTACGTTGCTGTGAGGCTACACTTCGAACGATAATAAATTTTTAGCTGAAGTTATTAGATAATTGATAAATATATAAGTGAATGCAGAAAAGTAAAATTCTAATTCCTTCCTCAAAAATTTGAAACCTTCAAAAAAAAAAGAAATTTTATCTCTTACTAAAATGTGTTTAAAACAAAAGAAAGATTTAAATTCTCAATTTTGGGAGTAGTTAAACCAGTTACGCATTTGAAATCCCTTTTAATGTGCATAAATTATTTCTACATTTGAAATTCTTTTCAAATGTAGAAATAGTTTATATACATTGAAATAATTTGTACAACTGAAATCCTTTTCAGCCTCGTAAAAAATTTTTGCTAAGTAACTTTTGTTTATTACTTACTTTGCATATCAATTATTTTGCTTCTTCTATTTCCATACATTTCTGCAGAATTCAGCACTCTTTCAATGAATTTCGGAATTTTGAATTAATGATATCGGATTTTTTAATTACTTCATGGCATTCATTTATTTTAAAGAGAGACTTTCTTGATTCTTTTAGCAACATAATGTATCTATTGTTGTTTGAGCTTCAATAGTTGATTTTTATAGATATTCCCAGTGATTTCTACATTAATTAAAATGATTTTTTTATCTCAATTATTACAATATTATTTTATTATTTATTTTAAATAGTACGGTTTTTATTTCAGGTTTGACTAATTATTGATTTCTTATGATGGTTTTAATAATTCATTCATTCCAAATCTTTTATCAAAGTTATCTTACCGAATCGAAACCTTTTGTCGAAAACAAATGGATTTTTTTCATTCCTTATTTTTTCCTTATTATTTTATTCTTTATTACTTTATTCCTTATTTTGTATCATAATATTGTGTTGTTTTCTTTTAATAACTCTATTATTTATTAGAAATCTTTGGTGGCCAATTATTTACTTTCGCAAACATTTGTGATATTTATCACCTGCAGAGTTTGTATCATTTAGTTTCCATTCCAAATTATGCAAATCAATATTTTAAATCCAGTCGTATCAAGCTATTAATGGCTTCTAACATTCCTTTACGATTCCGTTTTCGAATGACAAGCATTCATTTTTGCATTAGCATGAAATTACTACATATAGCTTTTCTCCCATTAAACATTTTGTGCAATACTGTTTGAAAATATATTACAATGCAGTCGTTGTTGAGCATTAAATGAACATCTAAAAAAAACATATAATTCGAAAAGGTTTTATCGTATCTATTTTTAAAATGCTCGTTATTTCGTTAATCTATTATTTCTAATATGCATCAAAACAGATCTCGAATGAGATCAAGCTGCATCAGATTGAAAAGGCAATGAATTTGAATGAGAATAAAAATAGAAAGATTTTTTCCTCTATTTAACTGCAATGGTGTTATGTTCCCCATATTTAATATTTGTTGTTTGTTATACGACAATTAAATTCCCCATGAAATAACTATTAAGAGTTAATAACTATAACTATAACTATTACGAAATAACTATAACTATGCTTGTATTACATTTCAATGAATCTTCTATAAAGGGCAGTTAAAAATGACGTTTTTGGGTTTTAAATATTTCCTACGACTTCTTTTATTAATAAACATACTTGCTTCTGTTATTGTTGTTTCTGAATTACAACTTAATTATTTCTTAAGTTAATTGCTCTAAAAAACAATAAGTGAATTCTTAGTCAACTCGGTCATTGCTTTTATTTAAATTTCTTATAAAACTGCTCTTATGCTTCTGTTTATTTCTTATCCTCACATTTTTTTTGTGAATGATTGAGTTTTGCAATATACTGTTATTTCACTGAATTCTTTTCCGCTTGAATCAATTATTAAATATCTATTGCAATATTGTCATTAATCTATTTGTTTGTTTTTTCTCACTGACTAAAGTGTTATGAATTTAAAATACTCATTAGTTATTTAAAACAGACGTCAAAGTTGACATCGTGAGAGATATCACGCATTGTCAGGTTGAAAAATTATTTTACATGGAATTTTTCTCAAACTGCCTACGACGGTGTTTTGTTCTCCAGAGGTAATATCCGTGTACCAATCCGCCCCTTTATGACACAGTAATTAAACTCTCAGTTAAATAACCGCGACGTCGAGAAAAAAAAGTATCTAAACACTGCATAGCGTAATTAATTAGCAAGTCCATGCACTTGACTTTGACTTACAGAAGCAGCCTTACATCTCAACTCCGACTAATAGTCTTCATCGCCTGTAATTAATGACTTTATCGATGAACGATAGGTAAAAAAAAAGGAGCAGAAATTTCAATCTATTTGACAAATGACCGCAATATAGGTTTCCGTAGGTTTGATATTGTTTTTCTTGTAATAGGGCGATCCATCTTAACCTGCGTAATAATGATAAGGAATTGAGTATTCGCCAGTATTATCTTGTCAATCGATTTTGGCAACATAATGGGACTTTTTAGATCTTAATAGGTCGATTAAGAAAGTCGCTTTAAAAACCTCCTCTGCGTATACAGATTGTTTAAAAATAATCAAGTTTAGCGGAAATTGAGATCTCTCAGGGTGATGGGGGGCCGTATATCAGCTGCAAAGTCGGGAATAACAGTCTCGATTTGTGGATTAACTCTGTAGTATGGTTTAAGTACTTACAAGCTGCGAGATTATAGCTATCCTTTCTAATATTGTAATCACTATATTAGTTCCTGAAAATTAAAGTCTAAACATTAATGAAGAAACAAAATAGAAAAATATAGTGTGTCTTTCGATTTTCACTTGTGTGTTTCTTTATTTTACATGTATTACCTCCTAAGTAAGATAATTTATAGTTATTATAAGTCCATCTCTAAATTAAAATACTTCCTTTTTAAAAAATATAGTTTAATAGTTAACTTAATGAAGCAACTTTCTTTTGTGAGTGTTTTCTATACATCTTCTGTTTATTCCCTTTTTCAATTTTTTTCCCCCATGCCTATTATTTCTAGATCTAATATAGTTTGGCAATCAGTATTTCATCTGACAGAAAGATTTAAAAAAAAACATAAATAAAATTATGGATTTCAATTATTCTATACCGATTATCTGATTTAAAAATCAGAAGAAGAATATTAATGTAAGGAGTTGTAAGCTAATTATGTAATTAACACATCAAGCAGTAATAGCAAACTGTATTTTCTAACACAGGGAGAAATTAAGATTTTTATTAATTTCATTTTTTTGTTTTTTGTTTATTTTATTCTTTTTATCTATTTTTGATATAACGATTAGTATATATATAATTATATAATTCATAAAGAAATGTTCAGTTACAAAAAGAAACACACAGTTTGCTTTTATTATTTGAAAGTAACCATGGTTTTTATATTATGAACATGGACCACTATTTTGGTCTCAAACGCATTCTTCTGATTTGAAAGAAATAAAATTTTATAGATATTATGTGTAAGCTGTTACAAATCTCAAATGGGATATCGTTTCACTGAAGTGACATTTTCTTATACATATGTTCAGGGCTTATGTGGGTGTATTATATTTCTATGTTATAGGGCCTAATGATTTATTTTCCATGTACAATTTGGAAAAGAAATGTGTGAATATAATTGTTTAACACTTCAAACAGATAAAATAGCTAAATATTTAAGAAATTTGTTAGATTTACATTTTGAAAATTTTATTGAATTATTTTTAATATTTGCGTTACGATGCAGTAATTCAGTCAACAGAGGAAAAGAAAAGGAAAAAGAAATGAGAGGTTAAAAGGGGTGGTAGGAAAATATCTAGCAAATTTGGAGCTTTTTGAAGTCCTCAATATGAGAGCCTCTTCATATTTAGAAAGTACCTATATTTTTCAGTGAGATTTCAGATTATTTAAAAAAAATTTAGATCGATGAAATAGTGTAAAAATATCTAACTAAATTTTTAAAAATTACAACAATAGATCAATAAAATGAGTTTAATTTTACCGTATTATATTAATTTCCATTATAAATATCAATAACAAATGCGTCAGGCATTAAAGTGTGCTTTTTACAAGATACATTTTTCATAAAATGCAAACTAAGAATTACCATATACATATATATTTCAAAACATCCCTCTTTATGGAATAACTAAATATAAATTGTTCTCGCAACAGCTAATTGTATCTAATATACAAACAGGACGTTATTATCTTAGATTCATAGCTTTGATTTCGAGACATTAAATATCACACCCGGTATACTTTCCCACATACTTTCATTTCGAGACAGCTAACTTCCTCTAAAATTTAACACTGTTGTGGAATTTACTAACGACTTTGTTAATAGATAACAATACAGTTTAATACTTTGACATTTTAGAGCAGTAACTTTTCAAAAAGGAATGACAACAATGGCACTAAAGAAATCATGTGCCATTTCGAACTAAAGGGGAAGGTTAAATTTAACTTTTGCATATAAATCACAAGGATACAAAATTACTTTTATATCAGTTACTGAATTGTTATTCAGCTGATGCCACGAGGAGGATTATAATGGGATTTTGTAAGATTTATTTCAAGTGATAGTTTTCCTGTTAAAGTGCTTTCCACTGTCGTGATCAGCTTATTGATTCCTCATTCACGGAATCTATTAGTTAGTAAATTCTTCATTCCTGGAATTAATAAGTTGATTTTTTTTATTCATTCCAATGAATGAGAAATTCCAACTTGCTTAAATCAAAGCAATATTTATTACTTAAATTTTTATTACGCCCCAGAATATATTTTCCCACCTTCAGTGAAAAACTTTGGAAAGTTTTCTAAAAGTAGATTACAACCGAATAAACATGCAGCTCCTTTTGTTTCTATCAGATTTTTTTCCCATCATAATTTTCATATCAGCTTCAATATTTTTACGACATTCTACTGAATATTTGAAGATATTTGCTTTGGCTAATTTTAAATGTTATTTTTTAAAATTTTATTTAGTTATTTATTATTGCTAAGAATAATTTTTAACTTTTTCTGTGTTTTGAAAAGTATCTGTTGCATTGCTTTGATTGACGACTATATACTATAATTGTAGACGACTATATACTATTATAGTCGTCCACAATTTCAGTTCTATCTCTAAATAACAGTAGCGTTAAGGATGCGGATGACTTACGCCGCGTGAAAATATTTAGCTAAGCGGAACAATAACGAATTTAATTTTTCAAGTTATCCTGAACATTAAGAACTTGCAGGTTTGGAGACTGAAAGCCGTGAGAACTGAATACTAATGTTTAGAGTATAACAAAAATATTGTATGATAATTTGCTTACCGAATCGAAAGTGGGAGTGAAAAATAAAATTAAAAAAAAAAGAACAAAATTAAAAAAAAAAATCCTGCAATATTGTATAAAAAATGTATCATATCGTCCTAGTGAAATGTGAATCACCGTTATTCTCATCTCTTCCAATAATTATAATTATAGCAGCTTTTTACTTGTTGACCAGCAATATTTTTACAGAATCTCACAATATTGCATGATATTTAAAATATCAAATGCCATCATGGAGCATCTATCCAAAACTTGTGCTATTATGATTAAATTATATATTAACTAGCCGATTCTGTCTTTATTATTATTTTTTTCTTTCTTAGATGTCGATTTTTATTTTTGCAATGCAGCATTTATGATACTATAGAATGTCTAGGCATATATATTCAAAGTCGACGTATACTATTACAGAATCTGATTTTATATTTGCTTATAAGCATCTGTAAAAATGTAAAATTTTTGCATCTTATATTTTTTATAGCATGCTTATAAAAATAAGCAGTGAAAATAACACTGTAAATAACCTTTGCAATATGTTAAATAACTACTTCATTAGATCTACAGTAGGCATGAAAAATTGTTTTTTGATTATTTTATATCATTAAGATTAGCGGAACAGAATGGGATTTATATCAACTTCAACGTTTTTAACTTGGAATTCAAATTTCCTTTGTTTAGATCTACTAAGAATTTCTACTTTTAGTTCCGTGAAAGTTAAATTTCTAAAACTTATTTAGCTAACACCATTTTGTAATAGAATCGATGCCAATATTTTGAACTTAACGAAGGTCACTAAGTTATTTATAATAAGTTGATAGCTGGACATTCTGATTTTAATTGAGAAGCGAGCATTCTTAAAAAGCAAAGACTGTTTGATTGCTTTTTTTTTAAAAAAAAAAATCTTGTTTCAACAAAAGATGTTTCTTTGACCGATTTCTTCATGGAAATTACACAGCTTTAAATGAATAGAAACATTTCAATTATATTGTTGTTTTCCATTCTAAATGTTCGAATTTATTAGACCACCCACTTTTCTCTCAAATCATTATCCAAATGTCTTATAACTGTCCCTTTCCGTTTCTGAACTGTCGCAAACGGAATGACAAACCTGCCAATAAGAATCATCACTTATGCGGTGTCCTCGGCCCTCTCGACCTCGGTGGTGGAACAATTAGGACAGGGGGATGATTGTCAGGAAAATTTCCTGACATATACAAATAGCTTGTGGGGTGCCCCGGGCTACAGAAAGGGCAGCAATTATGCGGGGTAAATGGCAGCGGCACGTAAGGCGAACGATAGCAGTGCCTTCGTGACGTAATTATCGGAGAAGAGTTTGTCGATGATTATCGGAGACTGCGTGAACGAGATTTATCACTTGTGTCGAGGGAAATGAGGAATGATCGTGTCGGGATGAGAGAACAATGGACAGAAGAATGTGCAATATAATATTCCTCTCTCTCTCTTTTTTTTTTTTTTTTTTTTTGTATGAACTGGGCAACTTTCGCATCGCCTCCGATTGTTTGTGCATTTGAGGACTCATAGTTGCGTTAGCTAATGAAGATGTGAAGCTGTGTTCTTTAAATTGTGGAAGAGAGGAGTCTAGAAATCTTTGTTATGGGAGCATATTTTTTTTTTTCATATTCTTATCTCTTTCTTTCTCTGTATATATATAAATTCTAATTATCTAAGTTCTAAATTAATTTCGAAATTATCCGAGCTTTGGCTTCACTTTAACCTTAACTGAAAAATTTGCCGAGTTATTATTTTCCCACAGAACCAAAATGTAATTTCGGCAGATACCTTTCTGAAACTATATAAATACAAAATGCTCGTTTCTTTTTGCTTTACACCTTCGGTAAAAATCGATCTTGATAACAGATAAAAATTGGACTACATCCTTGAAATTAGGAAGAATAAATCATTAAAGGACTCTATGCAAGTGTCTAGAAAAGATATTTTACGTAAATATGCTTGGATTGCAATGCTACATTTTTTTTTTTTTTTTAGCTTTGGAGACCACTACAAATTTCTAATTTAATTTCAGATTCACATTCTGTTTATTATAATTATTATTTTTATAAAAATGAGGCGGACTTACCCTTGTCCTAAAAAGCAGTTTAGGAACTTCAAGTGGTTTCCTACTGAAAAGCAATTCTATGCATGTATGTAATAAATAAATTTGTATGAAATTTTTTTATACAATTCACTCAAATGATTTAAATGCCACGGTAGCTGGGATTTTTTTATATATATATTTTTCTTATAAATGACAAAAAAGGCTAATTTTTTGAAATCCAATGGATAAGAATATACATAGTAAAAATTGACAAAAAAATTGGTTATACAAATATAAGAAAAGATTTTTCATAATGAACTGAAAATTACTGCTATAATTTTCGCTACAGATTTTTTTTGATATATTTCCATTATTATTATTATTATTATTATTATTATTATTATTATTATTATTATTATTATTATTATTGTTATTGTTATTGTTATTATTATTATTGTTAAAGTACAGCGAGCATGAGCCTTGCCTTAAAATTTTAAGATATTTTCATTTCAAACTTTAAAAAAAACAGTGGTAATTAGGGATTGCAATATTGGACCAGTATTTCAATACCGGTATTCGGTATTTTTTAGATCTTAATACCGGTATTAGAAATTTTAGAAAAAGAAAGAAAACCCAGGTGTTTCTTTGTTTTATTTACCAGTTTTATTTGAGAGTATAAATATCACAAAAAAAATAATTTGTAACCTATAAATTATAACAGTATATAAAGAATCACAAATAAGTAAAGAAGCATCTTATTATCATAAAAATATGTAAATATCACTATTCAATCTGTGGTGCTATTACAAATTTTTGAAAAGTGATCTTAAAAAACATAATGCATCATTTGTACTGTCATTAAGCCTGAAAAGTAATTTTGTGCAAAAATTACCAGCTGTCGAAAACGTTCTTTCGGCATCTACGCTAGTTGGTGGCACTGTTGGCAATGTGCGATATACTTTTTCTAAGTATTTACCTCTAAATCCCTCATCTTCAAATAAATCGATTTCTCGTCGGATGGTTTTAGATATAGCTGATTTCAGTATTGTATTTTGGTTCATTGAAATTTTTTTTTATTTATCTTTAATTCTAATTTTTGTTCAAGAGACAATTCCTTTTCACAATCGACATTAGCATCATCGTAATCTTCGATAACTGTACCGAATTCTTCTGAATGTGGATAGGTTTGTGGGTAAAAAATTTTAAGAAAATTTACTATAAACTTAATCAGATTTGAATTGGTTATTTTCTTTTTTTCTCTTTCATTTTCATTTTTAAAATCATTATAATTATGTTAACACCGTAAGATATTTTCTATTTCGGTATGCCTTTCTTCTGTGCGATTTTTCAATGTCATATGTAATTCTTCAGACAGTGATGTTCTTTCAGTGACTGCAACATGAAATTTATTGTTGCATTAGCTGTTAATAAATTAGAATCTCTCCGACATGATGCCTCAACAGCCAGTTTTATTGGAAGTAGAGCTGATACAGTTCTGGATATTATATCAAATTCATTATCTGAAAAATTAATTTGTTGGCTAAGTTAATTATTGCTTTTTGGATTGGATTTCTCAGTTTCAAAAATCGTTTCATCATTAAGAGTAAGCTGTTCCAACGTGTTTTAGAATCTAATATTAGCATTTATTCTGTTTTATTTTCAGTTAGTATATATTTTAGTAATATGTCATTTTTTTAGGGGATTGGTTAAATATCTTAAAAAATTTTCGAACTTTATAAATTATAGGAAGCAATTCTTGATGGGTTAATACTTCATCCTCATTAGCAATATTTTCTTCGACAATTACATTGTCATTATCTTCATTGTCAATATCACTCACACTCTTACTCTCTTCAAAGTTGGAATCCGAAGTTTCTATATCCACAGTATTTGGATTCTTCTGTTCCTTATTTATTTATTTTGTATAATACATCTATTACTTCTAATGGAATTCCATGAATATAGCACAATTGCTGATTTGCACTAATCAACTTTCCAACTTTTTTCATAACTGTTGCTTCATTAGTCGTTATGATACAATATCTTCTTTCAGGATAATCTATTTTTCGCTAATTTAGATTTAAGCAATTAATGAATCCATTAATTTGATAATTAATTTCGCCCGTTAGGAAGACATAAAAACAAAAACGTATACTAATTTGCTATGTTGGCCATCCCTGAACATATAGTGGAGACAATTTTAAAAGTTTCTAGTAATTACCGAAAAAACGGTATTTAAACTTGTGAATACCGGTATTACAAAATTGTACAAATGGCTCAAAATATCGGTATTCGGTATCCCGGTATACCGGTATTGCAATCCCTAGTGGTAATAAGCTATAACGAGATTTTTATGCCTTAAATTCCAAATGTATTTTGACTGTTGAAAGTTTATAAAAAAATAACAAATCTACTTTCAACACTTTATGGAATCTATATAAAATCAATATCGATATAAAATCTTTAGTAATTATTATTAGCTAAATCTGAGTAAGCATTTTATTCGTTAACTGTTAAAATATCCTGAAAATCTTTTTGAAATCGTAATCGGTATAATTTTATTTTGCAAACCCATTCGTTCAGTAAAATCTCAACATGTTAAAATATAATTGCTTAACTATATTTAACATAATTGCTTAATTATATTTAACATAATCATGTTTATTAATCTCATGAAGCAATGTGTACAAGGATTAAAATTACAATATAATTAAATAAGTAAAATGATCGCCATGATTTTTTTAGAACTTGAAATTCTTTTATAATTTGTTTACTTTTCATTAAACCATAGAAAAATTTCATTTCCTCATAAAATTCAAAATCAGCTTATTGCATTAAAAAACCATAAGCATTTAGACAATTCCATTATTTTCCAATTCATTAATCTGACGTCCAGTAAAATGCAGTAAAGCTATCAGAATCATTAATGATGCTATTTTTATTCCAGAAAACATCACGATACATTCACAAATATAGATTCCATTTAGAAAGTTTATTTTTGTGTTAAATGATAAAAATTTATTAAAGTGGTAGATAGAGATATGAACCATAACAAGCGATTTCTGCAATAATATGTTCTTTCTGTCACTTTTCGCATCCTATGTTTAAATGACTTGGGAACGAAAGTTAACATTGAATTGCACGAACAGTTCCTAATAAGTATTGCTGAATAAACTTGGAAAATTTGTCATTCCATTTCCACTTCAGATGTTACAAGATGATATACGAAAGTGACTTTTTATTTACTGATGATTTAACTGCTCTTTCAACCGAATCTAGCAAAGGAAAAAAAGAACTTAATGGAATATGCAAACAAATTTACATGTGACACCAAATAATTCCCTGAAATGTATTTTCAGTATATCATTTTGGCATGCGTAAGCAAATAGATAATACGGATTTATCTTGTCCAAATATCCGCTTCATACTGCTTTAGCCATGGTCCGTTTTCATGCAGAAATTTTATATAAGAATCTTTTTTCGGCCGCGGTCAATTCAATGCCTTTATTTTTCCCTTCCTTACCCTTTTTCATATCAAAATCTCTAATCCTCTGCTTGACTTACAAAGGGATTCCATTGGTAAATGCTCTTTTCTCAAGTATAAATCTTCCAATAGTCTCCTTGGACCTGTTTGGTAAACAAACTTCGGAATTCCGTGGCTTTTTTTTACTCAAAAATCCCCCCAAAATTCCTTCTACCAATGCTAGATAATAACGTAAGTAATCCTCCTCCCCTGGTAGCTTTAAAAACTTCATTTCTGGACGAGGGACCGAGTCAATTTTATAGCAATACCTCAACTGCACACGTTTTTAGAAAAAAGAAACGAGGAAGGGAGGAAAAAAAAAGAAAAAAATCATTCCCCCATTTCCCCTTTTGTAAAGTTATACGTAAGGGGGTGGGGTGGGAAGTTAAAGAAAAACGTGCACGGCCAGCTTCTTGGCTACCCTCCCTACTAGGCTCTTGAATAGTCGGATATTTTGCTTGCAAGCCCACCTGCGAATTTCTCTGATATGGAGAACATATACAAGGGGAAGGAAGATACGGGGGATCGCAAAGAGGCGGCGGAATTGCAGGTGGAGAATTCCATTCGTATTTCGTGTAGGTATCTATGACTCAATGCACACGTGCTCCCACCCTTCGTCACCCCCACGATTGACCCCCTAACAATTTTTTAAGTTTCTTCCGACAAAAATAAATAAAGATTCTGATTCTCCAACTCCCGTATAATTACTGTTTTAAATTGCTGTAACGATAGAAAGGTGGGGTCTCTCAGACCCCCAGGGTGGTGTTTTGCATAATCCACAGTAGCAAAACTTAGCAGGAGAATTACACATTTTTGCGCTTTCAATTATAATATTAAATAAAAAATATAAATTTTTTTGTGGATTCTATTAAATTTTTGAGAAAAATCTATATTAAATAAAAAAAAAAGTAAGAGGAAGTGGGGATTCAAATTTCTTTCAGAGAATCAGTGATGACATTGATTTTCAATGAAAAAGTATCCAAAGGACTGTAATATATCTGAAGAAGAAAAATATCATGTTAAACGACGAGAAATAAAGAACCTGTTTTCAGAGATGATTGCATCAGCTAAAATTACTTATCAAGTTCAATTTGTAAAAAAATAACATTAAAAGTTTATAAAACTCGAAGTTTAAAAAAATTGGAGACTCCAATAAATATTTTTAAAATTTTGTTTGGACACTTTATAAATATTAAATTCAAAATATATCAATTTTAAAGACATTTTTAATTAAATATTTATTCTTTAAAAGTTAATCTGGGTTTTTTTTATATATAAAAACTTTACTGTATTCAGCAACTTTTAAGAGAAGGTTTATGTAATAATTATTTTAATCTTTACTGCATTTACTAGTGAACAATAATCTCCAGAGATAATTATATCCATAAAATATTTTCTATTTTATAACATAATTTTACATTTTTAAAGATCATTAAATGCATACCACTTATAAGCACAAACGATGCTTGCGAAATAGATAACAAGTGATTTTAATATTGAAATTGAGCCACTGCGATACCAACAGATGGTCTTCAGAGTAGGAAAGGAAAAAGGATTAAGGCAACAAAAGTAGAACTAACAAAGTTCAAAGGTCTGACTGTCAAAGTTCACGATAAAAAAAAAAAAGCAAAGATTTAGAAAAATGAATACAATACCAATCTGCCATGCAACAGGTGGCACCTACAGAGTCATTTGTCGCAAAACTCACTATTGGTCCCTTCTTGCAAACACCAGAGCTACATTTTGGGTGATTTATCCTCCCAAAGGCTTGTGCTATGAGATCAGATCCCCCTAAGTCAATATTGGGTGAGAAATCGAACACGCCCCAAAATACATTCTTAGGCCCCTGAGCAAATACCCAATCCTTCACGGCTGCTTGCTGCCCGCCGCTGGATGGCTAATCGTTGCAAAAGAATGGTCGCCCATCGGGATTTCTGGAGGCTGCGTGGCGTGCAGATTACTCTGGGTCTTGCAAATGGACCCTGAGCACCTAATAAGGTATTTACTCTGGGAAACGCTCAAATCCAGGCTGATCTGGATTACAAATGTAATCGCATCCATATCTACTCTTCGCGAGTTGATAGTCTTTCACCATTATTGAGTCAATGGAGATTGAAGTGCAGGCTTAGATTGGGATGGAAGTAGAGAGAGAGAAAGCAAATGCTGTGGGTTCACTCACTGTAGCAGGGTTAAATATATGATTCGGTTTTTGACTTTTAACTTACTTAAGGCAACTTATTCGAATGCGGTTTTTCCCCTCCTTTCTTCTTATTAAGTGGGAAAGATTCTGTGAGGTGTCAAGTTTAATAGATAAAAAAAAATGTTCATCTCAAAAAACGACACAATCTTTTTAATTAAATTATAAGTTTATCTTAAATCGCTTCTACTTTCTTGGTAGTAATCATTGGATTTTTTTTTTCATAAAGCATTTTAATGGATTTCCTATTTTGCATTTACAACTATATTTTGTTTATTTCGTAAATTTTTGCTGCAATCATTGTATTATTGCAGTGACCGCATAAATGCCTTTATGCATTTGCTGATCATTTGTGGATCATTTGATTTGTAAGGACATGAGAATCAGCAGATGTCGCTGCTTTAAAAAGTACATAATTCGTCATTTTATAACGAAATTATTTAACTTAATTTAATATATTATCATCTCAGACTAAAACATGTACTCTTTATGATACTGAAGGCAGCTAAAGTTGCTTTGATGAATGATAGAACGAAAATATGTGCTTAGAAATCATTTAAAACAAAACAAAAAGAAAAAAAAACAAGAAGTTTTATATTCATTACTATGCTGTTCTAGTTTAATTTTGAAATTAAACTAGATGACTCAAAATTGCATGAGAAAAAAGGTTTAGCATCACAACATAATGCAATACTATGTATATTTCAAAATTAGATGATATGCATAATGAAGTATATGGTAAAATGCACCGAATTGTGGCACCAGAAAAACTTTCTTTGAGAATAATTAGCACATATACGAAAAATATATACAGTATCCGGATAGGACATACAAATATAACTGCTTTTAAGAAAATCATAGCCCACTTATACTATCAGAATGTCCAATCAAAAAGTGTTTAGATTCAAAGAAAATATCGAAATCAGCAAATTATGCATATACATTTTGTTTTTAGCTACTTATAAGTGCCCAAACAACAAATTTTTTATTAGAAAAAACTCCAGTATTTTCTTATTTTGGAGCATCTATGCTTAATAAAAGTAGCTTGACGCGGAGTTTGATTATTAACATAACTTCTGATATTTATAATTGATTATATAATACTCAATAAATATTTATACGAATAATATGTAATTAAAAAACAAGTAATTTGTATTTGAAAACGAATATTTATACTAGTAATGTGCTTTACATTTCTCTTTTGCAATGATATTATTCTTTATTAGGTTATTAAATGGAACGAATTTCTTAAAATCCATTATATTTCAATGTTAATTGAACCTCCATTCCTTCCATAGAAAAAAAAGAAAAAAGAGTCAAATAGGCAATTTGGGTATCGTAAAAAAACCACAATTCGAAACACTCATGATCATATTATAGTATGATTTAATACTCTCATAACATTGCGAAATTTAACTCTTCAACTTCGGACTAAGCCCAAGTATTTTTAATAGAACCAGTTACTAATCATAAAGAACAAAATAACAGTATTATAAATTCATTTAAATTAATTTAATGTCGCCTACAAAATAGGCAAGGTAACTGAGATTCATTTTCTGTAGTGTCTAGTACAAGACAGCTAATATTAATTATTTCTCAAGCGAATAAACATAACAATAGCATAATAATTTTTTAACGTAACGTAATGCTAAAAAGGTCATTAAATATTCAATGCAAATATTTTATTTGCTCAACTAATGAATAATGATTTATTCAATATTGAAGGACTGCTATATAATATTAAATATAATTTTCGATTTATCAAACCTCCAACAGCAGAATTTATTCAATCATTACTTAAATTCAACATTTTCAAAGAGAGTCAAGATACTTTTGAAATGAAATGAATTGTTATTTGTATGAACTGTAGAAACTGTAGAAATGCAGTTCAACGCTATATATAACATTAAGAGATAAAGATAATCACGGGATGTATCAGGTAATTGACCAACTAAAATCCCTGGATGCGCAATTAGAGGGTTTTTCTGAAATTATCAAGTTATGCATAAAACACGGTTCCATTAATCTCCATAAAAAAACCGCTTTACAAAATGCAAAACGATCTAATGGAGATCAGAGAAAACAAAATCCTTTTCTGCATGCTTTTACTTCGTGTCCTAATGAATAACAGCAAATCACAATTTCCATCAACTGCTTTTTATTGTTGTTTTTGTTGTTGTTGATCGTCTGAGTTATTATTTATATTGCCAAGCCCATTCGCATCACCGTCTGTCGAATCAAATTATCTTATAAAAACGGGCTATTCATGACTCTGGTATAAGATAAGGAGCTCCTAGTGCTGATTGACTTTGATTCCAAAAGCTTATTGTCTCTGTGATTGATTTATTAATTGAGATGTCAGGCCTTCTGCCACTGAATGTGCGGCACTGTGCCGCAATATTATGCATGCCTCGATGACTTTTGTTTCAAAATGTCACAAGCGATGGTAAAGATAGATACCTTTTGGCAGTTTGGAATTCACGAGCTGCTCGAGGCAACAAAATGTTTCGCTTATCAGCTTAATAGTACGCTTCAAAGATTTGCCAAAGAGTGGCTTTGTCTGTGTTCGCGATTCTTTCTTTCTTTTTTCTTTCCGTGGTCTTTTTTTCAGCACTTATAGCGGTGCGGTATGCTTATATTAAAAAAAAATGTGTCGCTGTTCTTACAGGAAGTTTAATATTTCTAAATGTTGGCAGACAATAAGGAAAGTGGAATAACGGATCGATAAAAATTTATAGGATGAATTCCAAACGTTTTTTTTGGGGAAAAAAATAAATAGATAATAAGAATGCGGACAGCGAGACTTCACTTCCATATTGGCATTTATTATAGCCTCAAACCAAGATTTAAATAAAAGGAATAAAATTGAGTTTGACTACTTTTTTTTAATATCTTTGGAAAATTAGTGTGATAGATAGCAACATAACGAAACAATATTTTTCAAGCTGGTAGTAAGCAAGTATAGTAGAATCTCACTTTGACGAAGTCTTCTTTTAAAATCTTAGTTAGGAACATAATTCGTTAAATAAACCAATAGGAGTGGTCACCTCTAAAACTTTCTCGTATATTCTCTAATAAACTTGTCATGCCAGAGAATGCTTTAGATGGTATTGGCGTACAATAGTTACGAAATTTTAACTTTTGGCGTTAATTTAGTGTTTTTGCTGAATTTATCGTGAATCCTTGGCGAGTCGTTTGACGGTTAATCCTTGACATGCATTAATAGTATCTGAAAATCGAATTTACTTTTTAGATGTGTTTTACCCAATCTACTGAAACAAAAATTTGATTCATTACTATACTTGTAGTCACAAAATCCCATACCAAATTTTATATATTTAAGTCATTGCGTTTTTGAATTATCGAGTTTACATGTTTCTGAAAGAACAGACCGACAGACAATGAACTGATATTTGGATTTGGCTCAAAATTTGACAGGTGTCTACACTATATCCGTGTACCGAATTTCATCTACATAGCTCTTTTTGTTTTGTAATTATCGTGTTAACTTATATTCAAACAGATGTTAACAGAAGAACTTACTCTGAACAGATTTTACACAAAATTTAAAGAAAT
>JAPMOR010000869.1:25924-42705 GCA_026543865.1 Argiope aurantia
TTTTTTTTTTTTTTTTTTTTTTTTTTTTTTTTTTTTTTTTGCTATTATTATACTTTCTCTATACTATGTATACGAGAAAGTAAAAATTGTAAATTAAATTACGAAAAAGCAAAGCAAATGAAACCTTACTATCCACTTTAATGATTTGAACGGTATATACTAAATTGTTAAGAAAAAGCCCTACGGCTTGTACTTGCTTTCTTTCGTTTATTAAACGAATGCGATTTTCGGAAAAATTTTCATACTTTTATAAAGATAGATATACATATCCTCTAATATATAAATGAAATTATAATCCTCTTTGCTCTATATTAAATGCTGTTATGCTTCTTTTTTAACGCCCTCTTCATTAATGTTCTTATCATTCATTGTAATGTCTTCATTACATTTTGTATTATGTCATGCAATATCTTCATCATCGTGGAAAAAACATTTTTATCTCCTTTAACCTCTACTGTGTTTTTACGATGCTATCCTTATCCAAGACATCCGATTTGGTTGAATTCATTGGAATTTCTACAAATGAAAAATTACAAAAAAAAAAAAAAAAAAAAAAAAACTATGTCAACAAACTTTGTTGTATGGAAATTATTTTCCGCAATACGCAAAATAAATGACATATAAATGCCTCAAGGATAAAGCTCTGAAGAAAATTTCATTAAATTGAAAGCTTCATTAAATGGAAGTTCATTGAATAGAGACTATTGGATTTTTTTTTTCTTCTTTTTTTTTCTAAATAGCCATTTTTAACGAAAAGTTGGTTTTCCAAGATTTAAATTCTTGGTCTTAATAGTTTCTAAAGCAAAATATTTTCAAACTTAACATTTTTATTGATATATAACTCATATTATTATAGAAGTCTTATGCCATTATTATTCATTGTACTAGGTATTTCCCTAATTTCCCATCAGCTCCAATATAATTTGATCTTTAATTTGAAGTAAAAATTAATAAGCATCAATAATTTTTTTTTCTGAAATAAGGCATATTTTTGAAAAATATGAGTGCAGAAAACAGCACCTTTCAGTATTGAAGTCTTATGTGTACTACAGAACATTTTTTATTATTATTTATGTAATACCGCAAAGAGATATTTAATAAAAATTTCACTGCTTCATCATAAATTTGTGTTTTTAGTTTTACATTCAAAAGGATTTAATGACGGAAATTCTAATATTTTGTTTTGTTTCAGTCAGTAAATATCCTGAAAAAATTATGAAGTCTAAATATTATACAGATCTATGGTCCTAAAAAATCATATTCAGGGAAATAATCTTGATGCTGAACTTTTAAATTAAAAACAAACAAACATTTTCTTCTTTTGATGCCAAAACTGACCGAGTTATATATTTTTACTGAGTTATTAACTGATCCGGATTTTATCATGATTGATTAATTCATATTTAAAAATTTATTCACATTTTACTGTATAAACTGCAAGTGAAAATTTTATTGCTATGCGATGAGTAAAAATAAGCATTTGGACACCATTTTATTTTATAATAAATAAAGAATAACGCAAGTAAATAAAAGCGCTGCGAATATATCTAACATGTGGTATATGATTATTTCAATATACTGCAAAGACGTTAATAAAGTTTTAAATAAAATCACCTTCAGTATTGTACAATCAGTAAATTTCAATGTGAGCGTCCTTGCTGGCTCAAAGAATGTCAAGAGAATATTCCAATTTTCGCCATGTATTGTCCATTATTTCGGCTGTCATACTAGATACAGCATATGCGATCCTAACTTTAGAGTACATCAATATCTTCAACTGGTATTGTAAACATTTTGTCATTTATGTAACATCAAAATTAGCATTCAGCAGTAATGAATTCATGGTACAATAGAACATATTGAAATTTTTTCCTTTCGATGACGTGATTTTGATAGCAATCGAATGAAAATTCACTGTTTCTTCATTAGTTGCGCTATTTGTTGCACGGGAGAAAAATATAAAAAATTAAAAGACAATTCCATAGAAAAAATTTTAGAGTATTATATGCAATGGCTCTTTTGTAATAATTTTTAGTAATCAGGAAAAGGCTTTTATCATACCCATCATGTACTTATATCATACCCTGTATTTATATATAGGACAGATGAGTCATGTGTACTTGGATCGCAAAAACGAATGCATTATAACTTAAAAGGCTCAGAAATTCATATTGATAACGAATATCTTATGCAATGTCAGCAATAATTCACATTGATAACATAAATCTTATACAAATACAGTATAATCTGAAAACGAATTCGATTTACCTTCCTACTAAAATTCCCTGAGTTATAATAGAAAAACATTTCAGAAACTAATGAAAAGACTTTTATGTATCGAGATAGCTACCCACCTGTTTTTCCGTTAACTGTCAATCTCCATTATACAGTACTTGAAAGGGTTGAGGGAACAGGGATATTTTTTGTGCGGAAGCGAAACTTTTCTAAGAAAAATTCACTCAAGATCTGCGATTCAAAAATCCACTTTCGGTGTTTTTCAAAGACAGTGTTAAGTAAGATGGATTATTTTTTCTCTGTGATCCGTAGATGACCGTTGGTCTGTTTTGTGGTTTCTCGGCTACTAGAGGGGCGTCTTGTCACCTTTAAATTTCTCATTGTTGGCTTGATTGAAAATCTTTTCTGTGATTTCTAAAGGGAGGATTTTCTATTCATATCCCTCGTTCGCATTTGCTTTTAGAGGTAATCCTTACAAATCTTCCTATTCAAATGTTCTATTAAACAAGATTCGTCTATGAGGTGGTCTCTGTATTACATTAATGGACAAGAAAGGTACCGTGGGAAAGTTGACCTCTACGAAGGAATTTTCATTCCTTATGTAGCTGTTACTCGTTTCTAACAGTGACATCGAAAGAATATTTGGCAGCTTTCTGCATCTTTCTACTATGAATGTTTCAGATACATTCCGGAATTATTTTTTTAAAGTATGTGACTTTTTCCGATGCATATAGAAAACTGTATTTTGCGCAGAGAGTGATAAAAAAAAAAAGGCCAACCTTTCTTTCTTTTTTTTTTTCCCCCCATTCTTCAAAACTCCCATAAACATGAATCTTGGTACCTTTTTTTTACATAGGTATCATTGCAAATCTAAATCAGACTCATTTTCCTATAAAAAAAAAATAAGGACGAATCTTTGAAACCTATTGACTAATTAAATTATAAATTTTAAATGTTAGATAAGTTTAGTTAACTTTGTAAGCATTCAAAGTTGTTATAAAGTTTAAAGCAGAGTTTGCAATGTTTTAAACTTTGAATCTAACTTTTGTCATCAGTTTTAATTGTGGCTTTGTTTAAATGTGTTTTATTCTGTGCCAAATTCTCAATGAATTCCGAAATTTTCAATAATGAAATATATAATATTTTTAATTTTACCTGATTATACATTAGCTTATTTTGAAAGGATATATTATCAGCATAATGCGTCTTTTTTCATTTGAATTTAATAATTAATGCATTTTATATTCATTTGTATTATTAATTTATATTTGATAATATATATAGATATATATGAAACTTTGTCTGGCTCTTATTATTTATTCCGAATGGCAGCTGTCAATTGTTGGCAAATATATTCCACTGCACTTATTCAATAGCTTGCTAATTAATGAAACTGTATAACATAATTAGAAATGCTCGGGAGAAGATTCGTCGTGGCTCTTTAAACTTCGTTCAGAGAAAAGAAGATGCGAAAAAAGAAAAAAAAATCTAGAGATATCTCGAAAGTAGGCTTACTGTCGCCAAATGGATAATCACTATCACTTACCTTTTGAAATTGATGCCATTTTCATTATATCAATTTCATTTTTGTGCAGTTTTTTTTTTTTCTTTTTTCTTAATAAAATTTAAAAACGCAATTCCCATTCTGTAACTATAATAAATTTATAAAGTGAAGTTAAATTTTACTGATTTATGGTGTTTACAAAATAAAGCTTTGCTAATGGAACTTTATAAACAAAATAGAAAATCAAATTTTCTGTTTATTCACTCATAACTACACTATCTGAAAAAAACACAAAGAAGGCAATCAAGAATACCGTACCTACGTTTCTAACGTTATAATGAAATTCAATTTCATCCATCATAACAATCCATCGAGTACTTTTGTCAGTTTTAAAATTCAGATAGAAATCCGATATAGGATTTTCATTTCCATTTGTATTATGTAATATTTATATTATATATATACTTTGTATTTAATTACCATTTGTCCATTTGTATTATATATATACTTTTTAATTGAACCCACCCATACTAATTAGTAGCAGATTGAATAAACTAAATTCACCTTTTTTCCTGTCGCATCAAATAGCGAAGTAAATTTCTTTTAATGCATTTCATATTCAGAATTCCACAGCCTAAAAAAAATCAATAATCTGGGGGAATAAGCTTGTTGCCAAAAAATGCTGGATTTTAAAAGTTTTCTTATTTTTTAAATCCTTCTTTTCCCTTATTTGAAACCAGAAGAGAACTGAAGATATGTACTATCCGTGTATTTGAAGCCATGTCAACTGTAATTATAAGCTGATAATTGTTTCTCCATCATTTTGTATCGCTAATGACTTGACGAGCATAGATCATATATGAGTATCTGAGTTTAATTAAAATATATTGTCAGAAATATTAATTTCTGATAGTTTAGCTAAAATCAAATCAAATAGTCGAGGCACTAGTTTCCTGACATAAATTAATTGGAATTACAAAAGAATAAGTGTCAAAAGGATTCATCCTGATTGTTCGCTCTTAAACTAGAGATTATTCCTGTCCTTCAACTTTTATCGCCGCTAAGCCTGCTTGTGAAACTGTGTCATTACTAAAAAGCGAAAGTGAATTTTATAAAAAGATGTTTAAGGTGAAGCTTCCCGTGTGGTTGCTGAATAAGTGTAAAGCTCTTTATTCGTACAAATAGTCCTGATATCCTAATGCGCTTATCCCCGAAGATTAGCATAAATCTGCGCATAAGGCGATCGGGATTTTAATCGCGGCCTCTTGGCTTGGCATCAAGTTGGTGGTCGGCGTTTTGACATTTGTTAAGTATCGCGTGTTGATGGGACAAATACATAGAGTGACAGTTTGATTGTTCGCATGTTTTTCTTTTTTAATCTGCCAGTTTTGAATGAAAAAAAGGAGGCATCTTTATCTTTAGAGTAGGATTTGAATAATTCTTATAATGAAGAGATAAAAAGAATTTCTAATTGAATCGTACGAAATAATATTTTTAGATTTAAAAATGTGTTAATCAATAAAGTCGAAGTTTATATAGCATGTATTGGTTTTTTTTTTAAATAATCTAGTTATTAAAATATCATACATATCATTTTTGTTATTAATATATTTTATAGAATTTCACATTTAAATAGAATAATTTGTCCCAATCTGATAGAATTTACTACTATTTAAATACCTTTACTATTCCCATTAAGTATTTTTTTTCACGCATAAGAAAATGTAGTCCCATTTCGATTGGATTTCACTGTCTCTATTATGCATCGTTTTAAAATGATAGTTTCTAACAGTAATAAAATTTCTGATTTTGAAAAGTAGTTAAATGATTAAGACGTTATCAAAGTATTTGTTTAACTTATTTGTTAACAGCCATATCTTACCCTTTACATATCTTAAGTACAGAATATTAGACAACCAGCCTTGAAATAGTGATTCGAATTAATGATATTCGTATTATTGGCATACTTCTTGTCTGCTGTTATTAAAGCTTCAATTATTCAAGAAAAGAAAATAATGAATTGGAAGTAATATATTTAACTTCAACTCTATCCACTTTAGGCTTAGTGGGTTAAAGCATAACATGGTATGAACGAGGAATATGAATCGATGGTAGAATGTCATGGATTCTATCCTCTGATAGCATTATTCAGAATTTTGTAAGCTTTAACCATAAATTACTGTTTTTAAAAAATTTTCCTAGAAAAATTTCTTATTAATAAAAGCATAAATATCATCCAATTTTTGAAAGTCATCTAGAAGGAACATTTTTCCTCTTATATTAGACTTAAGTTAAAAATCAGGTAAGAGGTAGAGTTAATTAGTCAGTCAGGTAACCTTAGATTTTACTTAGTTGTTCCGCTAAATCTCTTTAACTTACAGAAACTATCATTCTTCCTGCTTTAACGCGAGTCCTTGACTTGTGGATTTGTTACTGAACACCCACTTGCTACTGGAATTGCAGCCCCACCACATCAATTGTATATCCTTGACTTTAAGTTTATAAAGTATTTTATTTTAATAATATCTTTATTTGTAATATTTTATTTCACGTGGAATATAATATAATGAACTGGATGTGAAATTATTCGTTTGTGCCATTTCATATATTCTCTGACAATCTATCTGTATTAAAAAGTACTTTAATGTTTTTTTTTAAACAGACACGAAAATTTGAAAGCATGTCAAATCAAGATCCAGTTCCATCAACGTCTGTCATGTATGTGGAAACACGAGAAGTCATCACTTAACTTGTTTTTGAAACTTAAATAGTAAAGTGAATGTGTCGATATCATCCTCATCTTTGAACCATGACTTATAATTACAAGGTCCCTCTAGAAAAGGATTAATACAGTCTTCAGAAGAGAAAGTTACAATAACCAAACTAAGCACTTTTTATACAACTGCTATTATGCCTATCAAGGTGTAAACCCAAATCCTAGCACCTGTTTTACACTTCAAAGCTGAAAGCCTTCGATCTGAATATTCTCTTTTTTTCAAAGATGACTACAAATATTTAAATTAGAATGATGATTTTATATTTCTATATACAAAATATATGAAAATAATAGATTATTATATATATATATTTATTTAAACTAGCGGGGTTGTCTTCCTGAAACTTTCTCGCATATTCTCTCATGAAAATGCTATTCTTCTCCCTCACCCCCCACCGGATAAAACTGTGGACTTTTGGTATGGCCCTGAACGCTACAAATGCTCAGATTTCCATACTCTTTCATACATACACATAAACACATATGAGAGTTGTGTGCTTCGTAATATGGTAATGAAAATCAGTACTTGTGCATTAACTATATGTCATTGTCGATCAATAGTTATGAAAAATCAATCTGTGGTATAAATCTAATGCTTTTATTAAAATGCAGTCAACACATTAACACCGGAAAATTAAATATGTATTTTGGACATCTTTTTTCAAACGATCGAAACCAAAAATTTTCTTAGAACTACAACTGTAGTCATAAACTCACTTATAAAATTTTCTTTGTTCAAGTCATTGTATTTTTAAGTTTTTGCGTTTAAATGCATTCGAAAATGCAAATCGACATACGGACATTCTTTCGACAATTTTGATTCAAATCTTAATAAACATCAATACTTTCGATGCTGAACTCATGGACAAATTTTTCCATATAACTCTTACAAGTTTTATAATTAATCGAATCTTCTTTTACTCGTACAGTCGGACAACTTCTAGTTGAATTTCATTCAAAACTTCATAGTAAGCTAAAAATTTGGTGCAAAATCCATATACTAAATTCCACCCGTCCTGCTCACAGTGATTTTCAGTTATCGCATTCTTGGACAGACAAGCAGGAAGACAGACATAATTCCAAAAAAGTATTTTTCGGATTTAGGGAGGTCTGAAATGTAGAGATTTGTCAAGATTTCAAGTTTGAAGTTACAATACTTTCTCTTTGTGTATATTGTATACGAGAAAATAAAAAAATATCATCTTCGTTTGCAATTAAAAATTACAAAATTACAATTATTATTACATTCAAAATTGCAATTATACTTAAATATTGCTTATTTTTAAATCACCTTTTTTTAATTATACACTTAATGTGATTTTGAGGCATATCCTGTCTTCTGGGCATAAATTTTTGAATTTGACATAAAAGGTAATATGAATTAATTTATCACTGTCAATTTTGCCACCGAACTATTACTAAAGGTACAGACATAATATTTAAAATATTTCCTTTTTTTTATTATTATCATTAAAATTATGAGTGTTTTGCAGTTTTTTTTATAATGCAACTTCAGCTTTAATAATGATATTTTAAAGTAAATCAATTTTTTTATACATAGTTTTAAAAGTAATTGTGATTTCGAATCTTGCACTTTTTCCATAAGACTTTTTTTTTCTGCAACATTGTGACATTGTGTTAATGTGAATACAAAGATTTGTTCATCGATTCTAAGGAAAGTTTTTGTTCGATTCAATCCAATATGTAAAGTTAAATTTTAAAAAATCTAATTAATATTTTCTTGATTTAATAGTGATAAAGAAATAGTTATATTGACTTATGAGTTTTTAAAAGCCTAAGGAAGAAATTATGGTCATGGCCATTTTTTTCAGTCTTTTATTCCAATTAGATACTTTATTTTATCCCAAAATTAACTGATACGTTAATATAATGATATTCAAGAATATTTTCATTATTTTAATCTTCATACAGCTTATATTTTAAATGTTTTTCATATTTATTCTAAGTTTGTGTAAAAACTTTTAATTTTTTTTTTATTCTTTGAAAAAAAAAGAGGATATACTATGCAATTAAAACAAATATTTTGCGAATAATTAATGATTTAATTAAATTCTTCAAGAAAAAATATTCAAACTCTAATTAATAAGATTGAACTCTTATTTATTTTATAATAAAGTTAGAACGTGCTTCTGAATTATTTATTTCATATATAAGAACTTTATTTATCTTGAGACAAAGATATTTGCGATATTAATTTTAGTATCCGAAGAAGACTCCTTTTCATTGCTAAGGCATATCCTCCAAGTCTGTTTTTTCGATATATTAAATAATCTTCTCTCAATAATTTCTTGCAGTATATAATTTAGATTTAATGTTTTGAGGTTAAAAAGATTTCTATTTGGATGCAAAATCTAAATTGAATTTAGCATTCATGACAGAAAGAAAAATTTTAAAGCTCTTCGCAAAATAAAATCATAAAAAGAGTAAACAATCACTGCCTTAATTTTTTTTTTTTTTTTTTTTTACCCATAAGCTACATTTTCTCATGCAGTCTAAATTTTATTTAAAACAACAGAGAATAGTTTTATTCATTAATGTGTTGGTTTCACAAGCAAGGTGGAAAAGATTTGAGAGTAAAATTTAAAAATATTTTATTGCATTCAATATAAAATGCAACTATTCTTTTGAGCAATCTTTTCTTTACTCGAAGGCCAGTCTGAGAGCTTCCTTGAGAAAACGAGTACATACAAAGAAGACATGAAATTTCACCATGGCAAAGGTTACAAAAGTATAGAATGCCATTATAAAGGAGTGAAACCGATTCCCTTCCAGAAGAATGAGAATGTGTGTGGCGCGTATTCGCCAAACCGTGAAACGAGGGTTCTATTCAGGTCCCCTATTCAAACTACTCTATTAAAGTAGCCCACGCCACAAAAGCTCGCCATTTCTGTTACAATACATCTTTGCTGCCGACGAATTTTAAAGTTGCCGCGAAAAATTTCTCTTAAAACTTTCTACTCTATTACATTTTATAGAATCGTGTCCCTTTTATATAGTGTGCCCGTGGTCTGATTGTTAAATGCAGTTTGAGAATGAAAATTAAGTTTCCGACATTATTCGATCTGAAATTATTTGAATTACATTTTCCAAACAACAATGCTTTTTTTTTTGTCTTCTACTATTGTTACATCTTTTTCTTTTTAGTTGAAAATTACAGTTCCACTGCTGAATTTTCTTTTAAAATTTATTGCAAATTTAACGCTTATATAAAGAGAATGCTGGATGATATATATATTTTTTAAACTTCTGACTAACGTAATGTCTTTATCTACAAAATTTCAGAGAAGAAAATATCTTTATCTATTTATTTTTGAATTAGAATTAAGAAGGAAACGGACTTTAAATCACAGCTTAAGTTTTTCCCCACTGGCGATTTTTGATCAGGCAAAAAGAATTTTTATGACTTCTGATTTGAAAATAGAGAAACAAGAAAAATATATATATATATATTAATTTATAAAGAATAAAAAAAATTACAAATTTATTCAGAAATGTAAATGAAATATATTTACTTATGAATATATTTTTCTTCCTTCTTTTAATAATGTATAAACAGAGAAAAAATGCTGTATGATAGATATCAGGAATATAAAACTATTCTACTTTAAAGAATCAGTTTTCCTTAAAATATAGAAAAAAACATGTAACGACTCAATTCATCTGAATTATATACTGATTTTTAAATAATAAAAAAATTGAAATACTTTCTTAGAGGAATAATTAAGAAGATGGTGGAAGTCATAGTATAGCTGCTTTAGCGTGATCATTTAGATTAATTTAAGTGTATTATTTAAATCAATTGAAAATGATGAATATAAAAAAAGGAAGTTAATGCAAATTTACTTACATGTTTTGACATTTACCTATATTGCTTGACTATAAAATGACGGAAAAAAATGTTACATATGTTAGTTAAACTGGTTGTTAATTATTACTTTATGTATGATTAAAGAACAAATAAATCTTCAGTTTCTGGAATCAGTAATATTATTAATTTTGAAGTCGAGCTACATATAGATGAAAAACATTTGTCATGATTTTCAGCTTTTTATTATAGAAACAAACTAAATATTCTAAAGCTAAAATCAGGATCTTTTAGCACTCTGATTATGAAAAACTACAGTCATGAAACATAAAGAGGACATATATCATGAAATCTGTATGAATATGAAATTTTTTGGCACGTTGTTCAGTTGTTTATTGTAGTAAAGAAATATACCATGGTAAAATCAAGGTTTCTTAATATTCTGGTATTAAAAATTTCCTTTCAGAAAGTGATAAAGATTTCATCTTGCCGCTTTCCGAAATTGAGACAAGTCTTGTAACGAAAGCCACAACACATACGCCTAATATCCATAGCTACATATTGTCTTACATTGTAATATGATGTCATATTCTTTTGAATCTAACAAAATAAAAAATGACCTCTAAAATTAGACTCAACTCTTCAAGCACGGATTGAAGCAGTTAAAATGGCTATTTCCGTACGTTTCGGGTACCGTTAAAGTATGTTTTTAATTAAATAAGCGAAACAGCCAGTACATAAGTGATACTGCTAAGTAAAAATTTCATAGAAATCTCAACAATGCTCCAAACCCTAAATTTCAATTTCCTCCATAAAAGAATTCCTGTTTCTTTTTATCTTCCAGTAGAACACCATTAACAATGAAAATTTGCATACGTTTGTTACAGTCAAACGATCGAATCATTGAAGGATTGAAAATTGATGACAAATTGTTTCTGCATAATAGTATGATATTTTTCTCCTCCATTTCGTCTGTTTACGCCGAATACCGTCATTTTTCACTCCTGCGATCCCAAGAATACCACGTTGTTGGAATACTAAACAAAGGCCATTTGCTAAGATAAGAGAGGCTTACTCATAAGACTGGAACTCATCTGGTAACGTTACAGTTCTACCAGAAAAAAAAAAAAAGGAAGGAAGTTCATGACTACGCATTGAAGCTGAAATGTTATCCTGAAAAATGATTGAAGAAGAAGAATATTGCATTCTTTAAGATGGTAATTGTTGATAGAAACAAATGCTTCAAAGTAGAAAATGGATGTATTTAGAATCTACATTGACAGATTTTACACGAAAAAACACAGGAAAGAAATGTGGGCAATGTTTATAGTAAACGTATTGGTAATCGAAATGCCTCCAAAGTTTCATACAATAAAGTTTTTCTTCAGATTTAATTTTGCTATAAATAAACAGTAGCGTTTAAATCCTAAATTATTGTCAGCATGATTATTCAAGAAGTCGTAAAATCTATAATCCTAAACAGTCGTATTCTTAAAGAATTTATTACTTTTTCAGTTTTCAGAATCAGTGAGAATTTTTTCCTTTTAAAAATAGCTTCTTCGTAGGAACACTTTATACAATGCATGGTTAATAATAATAAAAAAAAATTAAAAAAGTCATGATGCATCGTTCAAACACTAGGAAGAATCACCTCCCACTTTTTTTTAAAAAAATTTTCTGGTTGTTAAAAATAAATACATATATAAATGTATATATATAAACGAAATTTTTGTCGTACTCTAGATTATCTCTCAAAACAACTTTATAAGCTGTTTCAATGATTAAAATAACTTCTTTCAATTCTGGACTCTATTATGATTACGGAAAAATTCTGCAATTTAAAGTGCGCATAGAAATAGAAAAATAAAGCAGATTAATGCTGCATTAAATTATGATAAATACTTGACTAAATCAATTTATTTGTCCTTTTCTTGTGGTATTTTAAATTCAAGATTTTATATTTCGGTAACTTTATATTGTCTCTAAATTCATTGTCTGACAAGGTCTGTTTTAAGTAATATATATATATATATATATAGATAGATAGATAGATAGAGAGAGAGAGAGAGAAATATTCACACATTAAAACTTAATTTAGCTATTTGAGTATTCTTCAACAATTATTAAAACTTTTATATTTTGTTTTAACTGAAGGTGTATGTAATTTAAGGTTTATGTCCTGCATAGCAGCTACAAAAGTTAATATGAATTTTTCGTGCAAGATTTATATGTAAGTAAAACAGCTCAGTTTTTTTGTTTTTTTACATAATAAATAAATATTCGTTTTTTTTTAATATTGCGTTTTATTTCTTTCAATTTCTTTTTTTATTATTATTAGTACCGAATGTACTATTAAAATATTTTGTTACTGATGATATAAAAGCATTTTAATAGTAATTACGGTTTTATGTAAATATGGTTTTATATAAAACTATAATTATATAAATATAATTATGGTTATTATAGTAAATATGGTTTTAGCAATTTTCTGAATTACTACAAGTATGTTTGTGCATATTGGTATTCTTGAACACCTTTACAGTGTTTGTTATACAGAACAAACACTGTATAGATGTTTCTAATGAAGAATGGTATAAAGGTAAGAAAAAAGAAATCGTCTCATTCGAAGAAGAAATGAGATGGACTGGCTGGTTTGGTTGACTAATTTGTTAGATTAAAGTTATGCCTTGAAGCTGGGCGAGGACAATGGTGGTTACGGACTTAGTATTTGTAAACAGTGGTCCATCAACAGCAGCACCGCTAAATCGGTACCATTCTCAGATAATCCACATCATGTTGTGAGAACATTTTGACCCATGTCACTAGAATTGAAGCGCGGCAGGTTCACGTTCACAGCCATTTTCAAAGAAATTAAGTTTGCTCCTCCGATATCGAAGTTTAAAATTTAGTCATCGTTTCACTGCTACTTTGTAGACAAAATATCTGAAATTTCACTTTGCTTTTCTTTGATTGCAGGCTTTGAAATAATAATAATATTGATGATGATGATGATTTTGTCTAGTTTACTTTATGTAATCGTGTTTTTAATTGTTATCAGATGCATTCTTTTTTAAATTTAAGTCTATCACAGTTACAACGAATATTAACAAAACAAATGACAAACTATGTTAAATAGAAGAAAAATCAATTTATTTTTTATAATTTTTTATTTTTCAGTATTATTTTCGTCATCATCCAGTTTATATTTTAAGCAGTTTATTATCATCTGCTACATTAATTATAAAGTGCTTGAATATCCACAACATTCAATCAAGAATGTATCAAGCTAATAAGGCAGAAAGACAAAGATGTACTAAAAGGTATTAAAATTCTCCTTTATTTATTATTATATATAAAAAACTTCTCAATATTTTAAAACTTTTCACCTCATAAATAATAATCAAACATATGTGAAGTACTAATCGCCTCAGATGATCAACTGGTGCACCGAGAATTGGCTATGTTGATTTCAGATATATTCTGTCGACATAACTTCAGGCCCATTATTCCGCCAAGCTGCGGCCCTGAATGGAGTATTTACAATCAAAGAATAAAACATTTTAAATTTATACTCAATTATATTTGTAAATAAATTTTTTTACATCTTAAGAAAAATATAACTGTACTAATATTGTTAACAGGTCTATGCAGTGTTTTTATATATTTTAAACTCGTTGCTTAGTCAGTAACGGTTAATATTACTGGGGAAACACTTCTGACATTAGTAATAAAACTTTTTTTTAGCTTTTTATGCAATAATTTTGATAAATATTAACCTAGGAACTATAATTATCATGTGGTCAGTATGATCTTGGGGCATCTCCTCCTTAGGCGCCAGAAACAGGGAATTTAGGAAACAGGAATATGCATCTGAATCATAAAGATTAAAAGAAAATATTTATAGAACCCCCAATTTATGCTCATTTTGATTATTAATTTGAATTTTTGTGCAAAAATCGCTCCTCTGAAAATAATACATTGGAATTGGTCTGAATCTGTGATACATGTAAAATCAATTAAAAATTCCTAACACTCCTGTATAAAAAGTAAAAGGTAATTGATTTCAAAGGGTTCATTTTATAGGTCTGCAATACTCAGAAACACATGTTGTGCTCTCCACCGGCAATGTGGCAGTTCATAATATTTTGTGAACGCTTTTAGTTGCAACCTCCTCTGATTTGAAATTCATCGGTAAATGTGAAGCTTGAATGCTTTCTTTTCTTCGATCAATTGACCATACAAATACACCTTTCAGAATACACTGATAGCCAGCGCAAGATAGTCCCCTTTCATCACCTGGATTTTTCCCTCCCAGCTATCGGGGGTGAGAGACCCCACAAGTCGCCTTCAAAATCCAATCATGTCCCGGTATAATTATCCCACCGAGGGTTCTACCGCAGAAACGGGGGAAGGTGTTCTAAAGCCATTGAATCCGCTGTTCTTCAAAGGGTTGTCCCACTTATTTGAGGTTCGGGGGTAGGCAGTTTTTGAGATACGGATGGATAAGTGCTCGTGGGTCCGGAAATCCGGACGCATAGATGGGTTTGGGACTGTGACAGCGTCAGGTTTCCAGAAATACTTATCAGTGTTGATCTCGGTTTTGGGAGTGTCGGACAGATGATATCTGCGTAACCCAAAAAGTCATTTTGTTTGGTTTGCTTTAGTTCTAATGTGGTCATGTTTGAAGAAATGTCATGGGTAACGAACTAGGTGGGCAGAATATATGTGATTTTTTTAAAAAAAATTGTGATAATGATGATTGAAAATATTTATTTGTGAGAAAAGAAAAAATTTTGTTGTTGAAGCCATTTTTATTGAATATTTCTAGCTGTTTTATTCGGATTTGATCACAGAAATCATAAATCGGAGATAAATTTCTAGGTGAATACATGTGCATTTAAGGACTTGTTATAAAAACAAAATTCTCTAAATACTGAAAAAAAAAATTCAATACAGACCTATTCCCATTCCCATGACAGTATTAAATTATGCAAGTTAAATTTTATTTGTAAAAATTATATTATTTGTTTTGCGTATTAATTGACAGAATTAAAAAAAATTGAATTATAACACTTGTTAATTTTTTAATTTACAATAAAATGAAGAAGTAGAGAAAACTAATAAGTAATAATCTTTTTTAAAAAATTCCTCTCGGCAAACTAGAGGTCAAAGGTAGATTCATTATCATCTAAGTTGCAGTTTTCAATTTTTTTTTTTTATTCAAGTTGTACACGAAAACTAGAGTGATTAATTTCTCCCAAAACATTCTGAAATTCCTTCAATAACCCCCCGTCCTTCCACTCCGCATAAATTGTACCTTGTATGGCATTGGTGAACGAATAGTTACAAAATACGAATCTTTGGCATGAATTTAGCATAGTTACTGAGTCGAATTCAATGCTCAGAATATGTATTTTTGACGCTTTTTTTTCACGACAGAATGACATCAAAATTTATCAAAAATTACAAATGCAATTTTTTGTTAGATTTTGTAGTTGCATTTTTTTTTTTAATCAATGAAATTCGGCATACGATAACATGCCGAATTTCATTGATTTAAGTCATTGGGATAATGCATTAAATGCATTTCAAAGCATGAACCGACAGACAGATGGTGAATTGTTTGGCAGATTTAGATAAAAAATTGATATGAATCTATATTTTAGATGCCAAACTTTTGTACTAAACGTTATTTACAAAGTCTGTACGTCTTATAGTTATCGAATTTATTTGTTCTCAAACAACCAGACAGACAAACTTCCTTTGTATGGATTCTGTTCAAAATTTGACAGAAATCTACAAATCTGGACGTAAGCCCATATGCCGAATTTCATGTTATTTTTCATGAGAATTTTTTAGTTATCTGGTTCACAGATAAACTGGTTGACAAATAGATAACATAACAATATCAAAATGCCAAATAATGACATAATAATACTAAAAATATGTTTTTCGTACTCAGGGAAACTCAGGGATTAAAACGAAGAAATCTGTCAAAATCTCGAGTTTGAATTTTTTGACGACTGCTACATGTTTGTATTTCACATATGATAAAGCAAAAATGAAATATTATATATTGAAAAACAATAAATAATGTTTCCACTGTTACTATTCAATTCAGTATTTATTACGAAATAAATAACATCAAAGTACATATATAATAAAAATAATATGCAATATTAGTAAAAAGCTTTGAAGTTATTAAATAAGTGTAAATAATTTGTATCGGTCGGCAAGAACTAGAAGTTTATCTCTACATTCTAAACATATTTGAAGAAATTAACTAACATTTGTAATAGTTCTTCTTTCAATCAAATGCACACAATAACATTTTATGACAGAAAGTACGAATTTATCGTTTGATTTTTCATTTGTATTGGTGGAGAAAATCATCTGCTTTTCTTAATTAATATTGGAATTAAGATCTTATTTGTTGCTCT
>JAPMOR010000869.1:43105-102292 GCA_026543865.1 Argiope aurantia
CATTTTTTACGAATTGAGAGGAACTAAAGGATGGAGACATAGTATAATTAAAAGAACGGCGTGAAGTTTCCAAATGTAAATCATCCATCTATCAAAATTTGAATCTTAAAAATTTCTCGCTGAAGAAGCCATTAGGGATAAGTTACATAAAATATTTAATTAAAAATTTGAGTAACCATTAATCTTGGTGAAGCAACTGGTCAGCCAAGATGGCGAGTAAATAATATACATATTATTAATAATACTTCCAAAACCCTTAAACACATAAGAAATAATTAAAAAATAGATAAAAATGTGGTTCCATTCTCTCCAATTACTAAAGATGTAAAAAATTTTGAATTACTTAACAATACTAACCAATTATATTTGAATTTCAAAGATTTCAAAGATGTATCAATCTTTATCTCATTTGAATATTCCTTGAATATTCCCTGCAAATAGGATATCATGCAGTCAATAAGCGGGAGAGGAGTTCTTTTGATGAACATTACGACAAATTTCATAAATTAAATATTATCAAGGCTTTATAAATTATTGTATACAAATTATGCATAATTATATAATTAATTAAATCAAAACAAAAGTCTCTAAATTGAAATAAATGAAATTTATTCTGCTTAAATAATGATTCTAAAATAGAAACCATAATTTTCGGCATTTCATCTTATAAAGATGGAATATTACAAAATTAATTAAATATCATCCAAATTTTCTTATTTAATTTAAAAAATGAATTAAAAATCGCAATTCTGCGCAGGCAAAAGGATTTAAAAATTTAATGAAAATAAAAAAGTGGAATATCGATAAACCTTTTTTATTAAATACGTTGTGCAAGTCAATCAATATCAGTGTAATTCTGAGTTTGCTAAGCAAATAGGAGAAAATAAAAAGTCTGCCGAATTTGGTAGACGCAAAAAATGAGAATTAAAAATAAAAGGTTAGGTTGAAAATGTCATTTGAATTTAAAATGCATCTTTCGGCAGGTTTCTCAAAGCCAGTAGCAAGCAAAATAACTAACATTATTTGATTATTTGTTTCAAAACGTTTCATTAAAATAAACCACCCAATGTAGATGCAGAACTCTGATATGGCATTCATGTTATTATCTTATCTGTCCAACCGTATCTGAATACAAAAAAAAAAAAAAAAATCAAAATATATTTTAGTTTTGAGTATGTTTATGTTATATGTTATGTTTTGTATCCGAGATAGCGTCAGATGTTCAACCAATATTTTATTTAAATAAAAAACAGATATATATGTACATGATGATCTAATCGTGGTCAGATTACCATCAATTAACTTTTAAACGTTAGAGATAGATATATAATCCCAGTTGGAAAAACGTAATGCATTATTGTTGTAAAGAATTATAGATTATATTATTTGAATTAAAAAATTTATTGCAAAAAAATTCCAGAGTCAGTTTTTTTTTCAATTAATTATCCCCTGATTTTATGTCTTTAGAATGTTATTTTTGAATGTGATATTTTCATCAAATTTATATATTTGTTTCATATTTAGGTAAAAAATCCGTCAATTAACTGATAAATGAGAGTTTATCCGTTGGTAAATGATATCTTATGCTTATAAGCTAATTGTAAATTCGCACAAAATTGTGGGTCAAATCTGACAATTGGAACAGGTATGTTCAATCCGTTATAACATAAAGCTAAACAATAAAATCCTCATATTTATGAGACATACCAAAAAGCCGAGAAAAAGGAAGGATAATTTAAATGGTTAAATGGATCGATAGAAAACTGTGCAGACAAAGAAATGATCTAAAATACAATTAAAATAAATAAAAATAAAGTTTCTTTTAGTAATTTTTGCTGAAAGGGAAAAAGTATTAACTTGAAGTAAATCTCATAAGCAACACCACTACTCCCCCCCCCGCTCAACAAGGAGAAAAAAAAATAATACATAATCAGCGAATCCAAAAAAACAATTCAATTTTTCTGTGAATTTGGTGATACATAATTCATAGAGGCGATATCGTCGCAGTTCTAATCATATATGGACGTGTTAACTTTATTTTGATAATAATAAATCAAGAATCTATGAATACTTACGCTAAAAAAAATGCAAGAGCAATATACATGGCTGGGTTTTTTTCTATATTCGAATCAGGAGATAGCTATCTCCAAAACAGTTCTCATGCTTAAAGGGGATTTCAAGGGTATACAGGTCCGTATCTTCGATCATAATGCCTAAAGCATATCGGTGGAAAAGATGCATACAGACTAAGGAAAAAAAAAATGAAAAACATGCAGCATTTTATGTTACAGATCTGGGTAAAGACAATAAAAAAACATCTACGATCAAATCTGTTTGTTTTTCTTCATCTTCCCTATGACCTTCTTTTTCAATCTGATTAGTAATTTTACTAAATATATTTTGTATGAGTCCATTTTTTTTCCATTTGCTATTTATGCCTACTTATATGTCGAACTTACTTCGAGCTTTTGAAAATGTGTATATATCCAATGCCCACAGATGTAAATCTTTCAAATTTTTCAATCTATTTCGCTAAATTTTTAAATATCAATATCTAGCCACCTTTGGTCAGTTTATCGGCTTTTAAGTTGGTTATCTGATACGACTGAAAAACATGAATTCAGTCAGTATGCTACAGATTAAAATAGTATATATATTACGAAATAAAAGGGGAAGTGAAAAATCCTACTACTCAGTTAATGAATGGTAAAAGCACACAATTGAATGTTTTGATGCATAGTTTGAATTCCTTCATAGCATTTAAAAATATTTTTTTCAGATAATGTATCAAATCGAATTTAAATTATCATATCTTTTAAAAAAGAAATTGTGCAGAAATGAAATTGATATCATTAAAAAGCTAAAGTTTTGAGTCATAAAATAATACAAAAATCCTTTGTTATAAGATAATTGTTTTAGAATATATGAATATCAATTTCCATAGGGAAGTCATAATGATATGGCTAGGTTTACAATTAATGTACGGTCACCAAAATTGAAATATTTTAAGGCGATTTATCGCCAATTTTTTTTTTTTTTTTTTTTTTTTTTTTTTTTGCAATTTCTAAAAGCCATTTGTTACCATTTTTGGTATAAATCCAGTGTAGTTTTTAGACGCGTTTTTGAATTATTGGCCGCATTTTGATGTGCTTGTCGAGAAACCGTTAATTAATCTGAAATCTTACAACGATTACTTATCTCGAGATGGTTAAGCATATTTTTCGGGCTCGATTTAACTTTTTGTTTGAAGTCTATTTCTTTATTTCATTTATATATTCTTTCCTCTCTGACTGAATGTACTTTTGGTGAGATGGTAAAGCATCTCCAGAATATTTCTAATAATATTTTGAAGCTCCATCAATTAGCTGTAATAGCTCCATTAATTAGCTGAGCACCTGTAAAAATATTCAATGAATGAAGCAGTCTGAGATTAGTACGATGTTTTGTTGATGTTTGAGTGTTGTCATTTTTTAGTAAGTAATAAGCACAATTTCTGTGCCACGTACATTAGCGTTTTACATATATAGGTTGTCCTATTACTTTTTGTAAGTGAAAAAAGCAGTCAAAAATAGTAACACTCATATTTATTTGATTTGTGAAGTTAATGTACAATTTCGATGCTGTTTGAAGGTTAACTGACCGGATATGTTGATTATAAAATCTGGCCAGATGAAAAAGATGGCATCATGACCATCTTTCAACTCTTTTGTCCTCTATATCACATTAATCTAAATAGTTTGACCAACGACAAGATTAAATGTGTATCAATCCCGCAACGTACATTCAGAAATGATTCTTATTTAAATATGGATTTGAATATAAGAAATTTAAGTAACAAAGGCTTTATAGTTCCAATTCATCGTCTCCCAAGTACCATAAATCTTATTTTATACTCACTAATGATCTAATATAACAATTTGTAGAAAGTTGTAAGTGACTACAATTCGAATAAATAGGGCACGTGTTTCTAGATGACAAAGTGCTCTAGAAGAAAATCTGTAAAATAAAAATTAAAAGGATTAATTTCATATGCAGAGGTTTAAATTATACTAACATTTAAACGGTTTTAATTTTAAATACAGTAACTTTTCGCCCAGGTACTCATCAAGCTTGTTGTGGGCACTCTGATCATGAATTTCTTACTTAACTCACGACTTACTTAATTTTCTTACTTAAATATTCTCACGAAAACTGAATATGTATTTCACTTTACATTTCTATTTGCCAATTACTAATTTTTAAAACGGTGTAATATCGCATACTTTAAAGTTTATAATTAGATTTTTAGTAAAAAATAATATGGTTTATATCTGCCATATTATGCAATTTTACATATCTTTTTATCTATATTGATAATTAGCATGTTTTGAACTTGCATAAGGGTATCATGATGCTTTTGTTAAAATCTTTGTTCAAAATAAATCCATTTGTTTCTCTCTATTCAATCAGAGATTCATTTTCAAAATGTATGTAAAGAAAACTTTTTTGTGTGTTTTGTTTTTCTTTTAGAATTTTATGTAGGCAACTTTTACTGTGCTTCGAGCCTCCACGTCTTCCAATAGAGCCTCTTTTCAAAATCTTAATAAGTAGGCAATAAAGTTTCTCTTTGTAATTTAAAGATATCTCATTCTTTTACAATGTTTCTTATATTAAAGGTTCTTTCTTAATGGTTTGATTAAGAAAAAAAATGATATAGAATAATCGATTTAAATGAACCTTAATAGACATTTAGAAAAAGTGCTAGAGGAAGAAGAATGAAAATGGGGAGTGACGAAAAACCCGTTTCCACCACACGGTTATTTAATTCTAACTGAATGCAAGGGGCTCTCCGGAAATTGTTTAGTTTTGATGATTAAGATGACCTATTATCACTAATGACTATTAAACTATTTGAAAATCACTGGAAATGAAAGGTCATCATACAGCTTAATCAATGAAATGACAATTTCATTGGTAAATAAATGCCCCCCCTACAATGAAAAGAATGAACAGAGAAGTTCAAATGAATTGGTGCTATCCATCAGAAATTGACTAAATTTAATTTTATCTGAATAAGTTTTTGCATTTGTTAACTGAAAAGGAATTTGGAAAGTTTCTATAATGACTTAATCGATAATGATATGAAATAAAAAAAAAGAAAAATCTTCATTTCGTTAGCCCTTATAGCACTGAGCCACTGGTGCGCTAACCTTTGATCCATCTCTAATTTTGTCATCTAAGACGTTAAACACCTGAGCTGGAGGTAATGTGAAACTCGAAAAATTTTCTTCAAACAATGACACTTTCTAAAATGACTTTATCCCAGTATTAAAAATAAAATAAAATTCTTTATTTCAGTGCCTTTTTTAGTTCTAAGTCTTTGATGCACTAGAACTTTAATCCGGTACTGACTTTGACTTTTACGATTTTGAATGCGTGAGCCGGTGACATTGCAGAGCTCGGAGTTTTTTCAAAAAGCATCAAAACTTTCATTCGCTTTAGAAAAATTATCCATAAAACCTTGAAAACGTATTCCTCCCGATTTCTTAAGGTTTTCCTTGAGACAGCAAGATAGAAGATTCTATATGGAGTCCTTTTTCACTTCCGTTATTGAATCAGAAATTGTCCTTGAGGTTTAAAGCAAACCATATCAAATCAGAAATTATTAAAAACAAACCTGAACGAAGAACTTTTTTTTTTCATCGTGTACACCTCATATGTAATGCAAATAAATAAATTCTAAACTTTATATCTACTCTAAAATTTAGTAACGCTGCATATTAAAGTGTCAACTTTTATTTAAAAAAAGGTCAATTTAATACTTATAAGTTTCACCATCAAGTAATACATCTAATTATACTATGATGATTTAAACCAATGCTTTTTACCTCTTGACATCCTTTTGAGAGAGTTCACTGAAAAATAACAAAGTAATTGACTTTTCACAATGGGCGTTTGCATATATATTCACGTTTATATATTTACATATATTTGCATTGAAGACGTCAGTTGTATTATCAAATGATAATAAAAACGCATTTTTTAAATTTTTTTAATGTTTTTAGAAATTAATCAGCACGATTTCTAGTGACATCTTAAATCTCTGCCTTTCTCATTCGTACAATCTAGACATAAAAGAATTAGTTTGTATAGACTCATACTTCTTGAATGCTTCATAATATTTTCATAAAACGACATTTGAAACTTTGTATATCAGTATACAGAGCAAGAAAATATTCATTTTGGTCTCAGCAAATATTAAATTCTTCAAACTAATAAAATATATGGATAATCTTAAAAATTGTATAAAGTCATCTCATTTAAAAGAATTTTTTCAAGTGTCTTGATGATAATCTCTAATATTTACTACATATTTTCTTGAATTGATTTCCTTGCATAAATCGATTCTTATGTCCTTATCTAATGTCTTTCCAAAATTTTTATTGCGTTGTTGTCTTGTGTGATCTTTCACAAAACTACATTAAATAAATATGACTTACAGTCATGGAAAAAATAAAAAGATAATATGAAATGCAATGGTAATCTTAAATCGAGGTTATGCATTAAAATGCTAAATAAATTATATAATTATTAGAATACTCTATATACAATACATTTTATGGACAAAAACATTTCTTCACATAAAACATCTTTGATTAACAATCTTTAAAGGTGAAATCAGATAAAAGGTGACTTGAAACATTAATTTTTTAGAATATGTAATTATGTTAAATCGATTAAAAGTTCTTATTTCGGGTCTTTTAATGATAAATGCTACTGCTGGATATTTAACCATATGAGACTACGAAAAGACATATAAATTATTCACTGAAAAACTTTTAAATAATATTTAGTTCTGGGTATATATTTTAATGTTTAGTATCGAAATCTTTCAAAACTATTCTTCTCCAGTGTTAACAAGTACGGAAAATTATCTTCTAAAATGATTTTTAAAAAAAATACTAACATGCGCAGGAACAGTTATTACATTTCAGTTTCAAATAGGTATAAACTGTTTTTCAAATATAATGTTTTAGATTTTAAAATTTTGTATTTTCTTAACTTTATTTATAATCAAAATAATTACATTTTTCAAAAAATCATCACTGAAAATGATTCACAATCATCAGATTTCTGAATGGTTTGAGAGTGATTTGTTATTGTTATTATTTTGTCAGTAAAAAACATTAATTTGGATTTTATATACAGGATGTATTCTAATCATAACCCACTAGCTAAATCTTAAATTATTAAAGATAAATATATTCTTTCAGTTGAAAAAAATGCTTTAAATAAAATATTTTTACGCTATTAAAACATTATTTATATTTGCGTTAATAAATGCATTACTGCAAAAAAAAATGTATGAGATCGAAATTTTTGTGCAATTTACCTATCTTATTATTAATTTTAAGTTAAATATTCTTGACATACAAAAAAAAAAAACTTTTGCACTTTTTTATGACAAAGCTCTCCGAGTTATAAACTTAATTTCATACTTTTAATTCTAGCAATTGCGAGAATACTTTACTTTACTTAGTGGATCTTTTTCATTGAAGGCCATTGAAATAATGTAAAATCTAAATTAGTGATTTTTAAAACTTTATAACTCGGCCAGTTATAGTCGAAGAAGTGTAGAAATGTTTTTGTTTCGAAGGTAGATTTCAAAATATTTTACTATATGTGAATTTAATATGTGCATTACCTAACATTTCTGTAAAACATTCATTGATTCAAGCAACATCAAATATTATTCTTTAAGTCAGTTAGAGCATTCTTTTATTTTGAAATAGGCGTATACGTCTATCATTAAAGGCTCAGAAATTAGTTATTGAATCGCTGTTAATGTGCGTATGTAAATATTTTATTAATGACGATATTTCATTATTTTAATTCTCGTTAATTCATGCCTTACTTTGATTGGTGGATTTTTTTCATTAAAGGTCATTGAAAAAGTGTAAAATCTAAATGAGGGGTTTTCAAAACTTTATAACTCGGCCAGTTATAGTCGAAGAAGAATGGAAATGTTTTAATTTAAAGGGTAGATTTTAAAATATTTTACTAAATGTAATTGCAATTTACAGTATAACTATTTTTACTTCCTATGTTGTCTGCAATTCATTCGTTAATTCAAACAACGTCAAACATAATTTATTAAGTCCTTCACAGCATTATTTTATTTAAGAATAGGAGTATATGCCTATCTTTAGCAGTTAAGAAATTAGTTACTGGGTTACGGTTAATGTGCATATGCATAACGAAATTTCATTATTTTAATTCTCATTTCGTGGTTCTTTATTAATCTGTAACAAATAAATAACATCTATTTTTGCAAGATAATGCACGCCAAACGATGAGGTAGGAATATCTCGTAAATCAGCATACTAGTCTTTATATATTTTCACATGCAATTTATATTCAACCATAAATCTGCTCATGTTAACTATCGATATCGCGCCATGCTTGCAATCATACTCGTTTGACTTAAAAGTACTTGATTTATAGAGGCTATTTTCTCTAAAAGACAAGGTAGCAAACAACTCGTTTGGTCTCTGCAAGAGGTTCATTGTGGAAGCCAGCTCGTAAATGCATACTTAATAGAGTTTTCACTGTTCAGCACTTTCCCCAAAGACAAAACAGTAACTCGTTTTCACGCAGAGAAGGGTCAAGCGGTTCACTTCAACAGACAAGCCTGCGAAGGAGATCTTTTGGCATCCTCATCACGATCGAAACATTTTTACCTCTAACTGGCAGCGTCTAAGATTTCAGCGCGGGACGTAATTCAAATACTTGGAGATACGCCCCTTCTCGGCAAGAGTACCGATCGCAACGAACGGAGTCGTCCAGTACATGATAAAAGAAATTTTAACAAGAACAAACAACAAAAAAGATCTGGCAAGCTAAGGGCGCCATAAAAACACCTCTGTTAATCCAGGACGGCAGACGGGGCACCATAAATTTCACTCCACCGGCGTGTTAATATTTATTTCGACCCCCCCCCACACCATTTCAGTTTTAATGTTCTTATCACTGCTATGAATTTATTAGTGCACAGTGCTCTCTTCTTTCTTCGCCAAGTCGATCGTGACTCGGGCCACACCCTGAAGAAGGATCTTGCCCAAGGTGGCAGTGAAAAATGGTTAATCTATTAAGAGACTTGTGGGATGGTTCGAATTTCTTTCGTTAATGAGCTTTGGAAAATGATAGGCAACCTCCTGCTTGTGATTGAGGCCTTGTTACATTTGTTTAGAAGTGATTATGCCCACTATGGGCGTGGGCTAGACGCTTAAAGTAATGGAGACGTTGCAGCTCCCGTGATACACATAGGCGACTTTTCTCACCTATTGGAATGAGGTGAGATCTAGTTGAATGACCACTGGTGCTGGACGGGAATGATGCATCACGGCGAAGAATTTTCGTCGTTAAAAGGAAAGTCTTGATGACTGGTTTAAGTGAAATATTTCGAACACACCTTAGAGTTGCTTTCAATGCAGACATTTTGCCTTATATTACAGACGATCTTCAAACTTTTTTAGATAGAATATTTAGTCAATATCCTACTATTCCACTTGTTGAAATTGTAACATTTGTTTGAGTATTTAAGAAAATGAAATATAAAACATTGATAAGACTATATATATATATTTAAAAAACGGAATATATATATTTAAATGGAAATATATGTATATATACTTGTCCTATACAGTTTTATTGTATACTTGTTCTTACGTGTTATATTTGTTATAGTATACTTGTTCTTTTACTTATATAGTATTATAATATACTTGATAATATTATAATATATTGTAATATATAATATTGTTCTATATCTATACAGTATAATATATACTATTATAAAACTTGTTTCGGTTTGGATATATCTAATCTATAATTTAACTTTCTATAAGAATGTTTGGTCACCTTCATAATCTGAATGCTTTCCACTTTACTCAAATGACATACCCGACGCTATCAACAACGTTTATAGCCGAGGGTTTTGCAATCAGATTAAGTCCACAGAAAGTAAATTCATTTGCATTTTTTTCCCGTCTAGTTTAAGTGAGAAATGGAAATAATAAATTTCACAATTTATTAAGCTTAATTAGCTATAATTCTCTTAGAAAGATCTTTCCTTGAAAGTTTAAGAAATTCTACCAAACAGCACAAAATAATGAGCATCATTATTTAAGTAAATCTCATTTTATAACTTATTTGACACATCTCTACTACTAATAAAAATGAATGGGTGTATGTATATGTGTTGGCGCTCTACAGGCCAGACCTATTACCAAATATGGCACATATATAACTTGGAGATGAAAATGTGCTTCTCGGAATGATTTAATTGAAAGAATTTTAATTAATTATAAATTAAGCTGAATTTTGGCATTATTTTTTTTGGTAACTTCCAAAAAGTTATAGTACAAAAGAATTTTACATGTTTCAAATCTTTTGAAAATAATCCTTTTTATTGATATATCAGTTTAATAATCGTGCTAATTTTTGCTAAATTTTGGCAAGTTTTGAAAATTATTTTTTGCTTAATTTTCAGTAATGGATTACACTGTTTGCCATGAAATTCAAACCATTTTTCTTGTTTCATCAACTATCCGATAGCATGATTTTTTTTCATTGTTGAAAATTAAAGAAGAAGGATTTTTCTATGTAGTTTTACATCTTTTTTTATAAGATGTATAAAAAAAGATGAAGTAACAATACTACGATATTTATAAGATAGATGAACCACACAAATGTCTCTCATCCTTGAAAGTTAAGGTTTTCCAATTTCCAGGGGATATTGATAAACCATAATATCATAAGACTTTATCAAATAAATACATCCACTAATTCTCAATCGATTTCTTAAAGCTTCAATCTTTCCATATTCTTAAACACCATTTCTCCAAGTCATTCACTAGATATAATTTTAAGACATTGTTTATTATAAATAATAACAGTAATATACTTTAACGTGTTAAAGGAAAACGAGTAAAGAACAACTTATTAATTTCCCTCTTACTTTTCGTATTAAAAATCAATAATGAAATCCTTTATTGTTAAAAAAAGACTACGAATTATTGCTTTGAACACAAACCGTTACTAATGATCTCTTTTTACTCTAGATAATGAATCCTTAAATTATGGATCCGAACCCAAAATCCGTACCATAGATTAATTTAGAACTTCTGAAAGCAATGAAATTCTAGCTGATTTTCAATCGATGTAAAAATTACCAGATTTTATTATGTAACTTAATTTAACTAACTTTTAATAAATGTAACTAATAATAATAATGTAAATAATATAACTTTTATTGCGATTAAACATTTTTATATTGTCCATTATAATTTCAATACATATTTTATTTCCCTTTCCCTCTAAACATATGAGTTAGGATCAAAATAAAACGTAAAAATGAATCAAGTATATTATTGAAGAACGTCTGGGATGTATAAGACCAACAAATAGATAAAAAGCATTTTTACCATTACTTACGCTACATCTCCCTTATAGCTTTTACACTAGTCTCTGATACAGTTTTATTTCTTGTATGTATAACCAGCAACGCATAAAACGCTAGCATTCTATAGAATAGCCGGCATTTATAGGCAAAGTATATAATACCTAGACATTCTATAAAATGGCATATGTATTTTAGTCAAAGTATGGAAGGACGGCCATTATAAGGCTATTTCTTAAAAAATGTTCATTCCTCAAAAATTCAAATGCTATTTCCACAAAAAAAAAAAAATGCCAATGGGCCATTGAAAAACTCTCATTCAAAATACGTAAAAAACTAAGTAAAATTATAAAAAGTAAAATGTGTGCCTTGCTTATTAAAGAAAACAAAATAAAACTTACTTGTTGCATCAAGAAAATAAATTAATTTTTATTTTGAATCGAATTGAATTGAATTGTGTTTCTTTCTTTTGGAGTTCTATAAAATGCCTAGGTATTTTAGAGAATACCCAATATTCAACTTTGCCATCAACACGCGGACCAACCATAAACTTCCCCTCATTCAATCTTCCCTTCAAAATCTAATAGCTAGCGCCATCTAGTATTAAATACCGGAAATAATTTGACGTTAAGTTTCCTTAAAATAAAAACTAAACTCGCGTATTATGCTTCTTTTAATGTTTGTCATGTAAAGAACTTATTAAATCAATTGATTTTAAACTTTTATTCTTCGTTAATTTAGGCAATTTTTCATGTGAATTATGGTATTTTTTTGTGAACAGTTTTAAAAAAAATCGGTATTTGTATACTTACTTATCATTTTTGAAATCTGAAAATGCCTTACAGGTTCTTGCTGTGTGTGTGCGTGTGCGAGCGTGTGTGTGTATGTATGTGTATGTGTGCAAAATAAAAATTTAGATTAGAGCATATGCAACCGAAAAATTAAAATAAAGGCTCATGTGAACCGTTTTAGTTGCTGTCTTGTAGATGTGTGTTGGTGAGGATCTATTATTATAACATTATTTTTTATCAGTCGCCTTTGATGACCAGCTGTTCATTGATATTCATGGTTGCTAAAAATTTTTATTAAATATTTTAAGTAACTTTATTTTAATGATTTCCTCAGCAAAATACTGTTAAGCTTCAAATTTTGATTGATATATAACTCTTATTATTCTTTTATTTAATAATAAATAATAAAATCTTATTCTTTTATTTAATGTATTAAGCATTTCCTTAATTTTCTATAATTTCCCCTGACATTTGAAACGGAAGTAATTTAATTTAAACTAATATAAAAACTTTTTAGCTGAAGCCAAACATATTTTTTCTTGAAAATATGCGCACAAAAAAATAGAGTCGTTCAGCAGAGAAATTTTATGTGTACTACAGAATATTTTAAAAAATAATTTATGACATCTCAAAAGATTATTCTGAAAAGTTTCAACAATTTATAATATTCAATTTTCAGTTTTACTTTCAAAATAATTTAAGTGACTTAAATGGTATTTTATTTTGTTTTTGTTGTAATACTTTATTTTGTTAATGTACTTCTGAAAATATTTTGAAATTTAAATTTTATACAATATTTTAGTTCTACAAATCATATTAAATACAAAGAACCCCCCCCCCAAAAAAAATTGTATTTTATATGATTGATAGGCCAATTTCTGGGGCTTTGAGAAACTCCTAGTGCAGATTGGAATGCTTTCTTCGTGATTATCAATGGAGTTGTCTAAAATTTTATGTTTATTAAATTATTATTAATGGTCCACGCTTTTATAAAATTAAAAAATAAATTCAAATAATAGTTCATTCGAATTTAGTCAAAAAAAAGAATCTTTTTCTATTCCTACTATTAGTTCACACTCCCCCTATACATATTTATATATCTTGTTCAAATTTTCAATCGTTAATAAAATACCTTTTATTCATCCTCTCAAGTTCAAATATATTTTTTAAAACTTGTAGTGGATGACACTTGATGTTAATGCAGTTTTTGTTTCAAATATTAATTCATTAATTATTAAATTTAATTAATTTTTAATACTTTAAATAGAGCTTTAGCAGTTTGTAATGAAAATTGAAATCAACAGGCAGTAGCTCAATCGGTAAGATGCAAAGATTTCAGTATTTTTCATGTGAAGGTGAAGAATGACTTTAAGAAATAGAAAGTAGGAATTTAGTAGGAATTGACTTTAATTTTTTCCCCCTTTTACTTGTTTTTTATTAATACTAATGGCTCGAGGACACTTTATTAAATGCCACTCATAGAATTGAGAATCAGTATGAAAAATTTAGAATTCGTAATTCATTATAATTATTTACGCTATTTAGATAACTTTTTTCTATTAAATGTACATGCTTATTACTACTTGTTTAGTAATTAGCTGTTGGACCTCGAATAGAGTTGATATTCTGCAGATATGTCCATATTTGCTTTAAATAAAATTGAATTGAATTAATACTATAAATATTTTAAGAAGTCCCAGGCATCTATTTTTCTTGAAAATGTCATGTTTCTTCCATAATTCATTTCAAATAAACGTATGTTGAAAATTATAATATTTTAAATTTAGTTCTGTTTTGAAAACTAATTTAATCCTTTAATTTTGAACTTTTGTCAATGTGATGGTAATAATAGCTAGTTTTTTTCAAGCAAACGTAGTGTACTCTTGCAAGTTAAATTTTATTTTTATTTTATTTGAAATTTATTGTTGAGAAATAAACTTTTAAGTTTATTTTTCAAAAAAATATTTAAATATTTTTTAAAAAATTAAATTGAAAATAGAATAAAACATCAACTGTAAACTGTGTAACTTAATACTGATAATAGTAAAAAAATTAATAACACTTTTAAGATATTTATTTGAAATTTAAGATGATGTAAAAATCAATTTTTTAGATGTTATCATGAGAAAACGGAAAAGTTTCACTTAATTTTTATTTAGTAAAAATTATAATTCATTTAAAAAAATTTGTTCTTAGGTGCAAATTTTTACCCACTAAAATATATATGTGTCATGTTTGGTAATTCTTTTTCAAATAGTTCGATCCGTAGAACGCCAACACACACAAACATGCATACATTCAATCATCTTTATTATAAGTATAAATGCTTAATGAAACAATATTAAAAATCCACTGCCGATATTAAACAAAAAAATTTTTAAAGATCGGATGTAGAAGTCACATAAATCTTTTAGTAATAAAATGACATTCTTATAATTATTTTTTATGAAACAAAAAAAAATTAGTGTGTTAAGAAAAACTTAGCTTCATTTTTACACTAATATATTTATTACATTACAAAAGCCCCCCCCCCCAAAAAAAAAGCTTTTTTTAACTTTTCTTTACAGAAAAATGAAACAAAATTAAATGCTGTGATAAAGAAAAGGCTTTTTTTCCCATTCTTGGAAGAAGACAATCAAGTAAAACAACAATAAAAATTTTTTATTTAAAAATCTTTTTTTTAACATAAACTTTCAATAAGTTTTAAATACTTCTGTAGCTTTAATTGACTTTTGCCCCCGTTTTTTGCTACTAGATGTCTCTGCATGCGTTTAATGACATGATTCCGAACTATTCAATGTAAAATCGCTGATATTACATAAAAATTCTTTGAATTTTAAAAGTTCATTTTCAATTTAAGACCAATTAAAGCAGAGGTTAAGCCATATTGAGTGCTCATTAATTTTAAACTGATGTTATTGTTTTGTGGTATCTGTTGGCGTAAGAGCCAAATTTAAAACTATACTTATTTGTCTTATACAACTAATACATTTCTTTTCTATGCACATTACTTCCTTTCTTTAATTCAGATACGTTCTAGATGCAAGTAAACTCGAGCATTAAATTAAGAGTTAATAAATTCAAATTTGTATTTAAAATATTTTTTTAATATTTATTTTAAATTATGACATAAAGAGCCAATATTCTTAATAGTGAACAGAAAATAATCAATTAGCATTCAAAGCAGAACAAAATTTCTTTCAAATAATTCCTTAAAAGGAATTCACCTACATCGTGTCTAGCTAATGTGGAGAATTTTGAAATTTTGAAGATAATTCAGTAGATGTAAATTGAAACATAGATTTTAGTAGTGTCGGAGGAAAAATTATGACAATTTTAATTCAAAATCATACAATTAAGACAGGTTAAGTCAAAAATTTTAAAAATAAATAAGTAGTCTTTCTAAACAAAGACGTTCAAGCTAAAAAAAAAAAAAAAACATACTTTTTACATTACAAATCATGGAATCATCTACTAAAATAATGCTAACTTGTTATTTGTTTAAAGGATATATTATATTTGTTTTTGTGGGTAGAATTGGGAGTCCTTCACAATCACATGATGAAAACTATCAAATATCTAAATACACTATGTTGAGCAATTCCCATTAGCACAAAATTGTTACAATTGAAATTAATACGATATCGTTCGTCATTCGAATATTCAAAAGTATTGTAGGGATATCATGCAATATGTTATTCTAATAAGGGCCAGGTCACGCCCTTTTACTTTCTTCTAGTAGTATTAAAATTTCAACATTAAAATCATGGGGAGTATTTTATTGATCTCATGGAAGCATGAACTGACTCAATACAAATAAATCTATGATGCGATTACTACAAAATTAATAACTAGAATATAGATGAATAATCTATTGACGAATGTCTTTAGAGAACAACTTCATTTTTTTAATAAAAAAAATTATCTTCATAAACATTTTGTTAAAAATAGGATTATTTTGAAATATTTTCATGCAAGACTAAACGGCAGATAACCCAGATCATTGCTACAGAAAATCATATGTATCATTGGAATGAAAAATTCATCGGTATGTGATAACCAGCTTCCTATATCGTCCTATGAATTTAAATCTCTCGTTGTTTTTGTTAAAAAAATCAACTAAATTTTATTTTAAACTTTAGTCGATTCAATGCGATATAATATTATTTTAATGGGGAAATTAAATACATAAGAAGAAAACATTTCTACTAGAATTAAAAAAAAACAGTCGCGATTTTATTTATTATTTTTTTTAATTTAAAGTGATACTCTAACAAAAAACTGAAATAGAAAGAAACCAGTTTTTCAAGGAACATCCTTGAAGTCAATCTAACTGTTATTCACAATTTTTTCATAGATTTATCAGATGATATATTTTGTTGTGAATACGCTGATTTCATCGGCTTATTGTAAAGTTTGATTTCTTCACACATGGCAAACTTATCAGTTCTTATCAATGAATGAGTGTATCACCTCCTCTAGAAAAGTGATAAGTAACATATTGAAGCAGTTCCGATTATGTCATTTTTGAAACTGCTGATAACAAAAAGCATAATAAAATTATTTCGTTTCAAAAATGATACTTCTTTCCAGATACTTCTCTTAAATAGTAATAAAATATGAAAAATAATTTTTAATGAAGAAAAATAAGTATAAAATTTCAGGAGTTAATCAATTTATTCTTTTGTTAATATATTACATTTAGCTAGTGAAAAATTGTGCTGATTTAGTTTGATAATTAGAGAAAAAATAACGAAAAACAAAATTTTAATTTTTTTATAAGAAATGGTTTAAAATGCACCATAATGAAACAAAGAATGTTAATTTTTAAAAATAATTATAATAAATATTTTAAAAGTAACTAATACTAAATAACTACTTTAAATTCAATTTCCTTTGTTTTTGAAATATAATTTTTTCCAAAAATGTTTACTAAAGAAATTTTTTTAAATAGTTCATTTTTATATATTTAATAATCATTTCGATATTCACAATCTGATATTTCTACTAATTATTTCATTAATTTTCATTTTTGAAATTCAAATTTCGAATCTGCAAGAATTTATTAAATATTTAGAAAGCATTACTTTTTATTTATAAACAATATATGGTATTTAATGTGTATGCAAATGATGAAAAAAATTGTATTATTAACAGAACCACGCGAAATTCCCAACTGCCTAATACCTTGTTACATTTTTAAAATTCGATGTCTGATTTCTGCTCGGTTCTTACAGTCTGAATATGCCTGAGTTCTTAAATTTCATTGATCTTTTCAAAAATAAATATTCAAAATCTTTTCAAAAATAAATATTCAAAATCTTTTCAAAAATAAATATTCAAAATCTTTTCAAAAATAAATATTCAAAATAACTTCTTTGAAAAAAATCCAGTTGGGTACTAATGAATCGACAAAGTAATATTAAAAATCACTAATCTATAAGTATTTATTCAAAAATTTAATTATGAAGTCATATGTTCATATATAGTAATGGTAGATTCCCGTACGAAATTAACTGGATCCACGAAGGCAAAGAAAAAAATAATAATAAATGAATAAAAATAAAAATGTTATTGCGAATGGTGATTACTTTTATTTTTAGAAATAGGCTTTTAACAGTCTTACTTTCATTTGATTCAATTTAGATAATTACCATTTTAAAAATACAAAATTATACATGTTTTAATACAACACCTGTCCTTAACAGTATATGATAAACTGAAATACGTACCATCGAGTTCCAATTATAGTACTTTCGTGTCATCTCCTTTTCTGTGTACATTACAATTAGAAATTTTATTTCTCAAGGAATCAGACAGAAGTTATAATCACATTTTTTTAAGAAATCAAGGATAAAAAGGAAGACTAAACAAAGAAATATTTCATATCGGAATAGTGACTAATGAAAAACAAATAAAAACGCTTTCGCCTATTCACATATAAAACACAAACTGGGAGTCACTCTGGCTCTTTTAACAGCAACTACATTGAGTTAATAACGGACCATCAGTAGAGTCGTAACTCAGGTGATCTTTAGCACGTAGTAGTCATAATTCTGCCAGTAATAACGAACCTTTCTTTCTCTTTCATTTATATTCAAGCAGTTTGCTTCTTCGACACCTATAATGTCTATATCAAGTACATCGTATTCTCTTACCGCACCCGTTAGAGAAATGGGATGACATCCGCTATGGGGAAGGGAAAGAGAGGGGGGTCTGCTCTGCACTTTTAATAAATTGATAACCCATGTATTTTTGAGGGACTAGATAATATACGTCCTTTTCCATTCAAGGAAAAAAAAATGTTAATTGGAAGCATGATTGTGCGTGTGTGTTTTGGAAATCATAGGTTTTAGGTTTCTTTCTTCTTCTTCTTTTTTATTTTTTTCTTTTTCTTTTTTTAATATTTAAAGTTAACTCTTAATAATATAAGTAGCGGTAATGGGCACAGATAAAAGGTATTTAATATCACCATATTGGGCAAGAATATAATTATGTAGTTCCAGTTATATAAATTATAAAAATAGTTGTATAAATCCAGGTCCATAAATCCAGTTTTAAAATAATGGAAGTAATTTCTACGACATATATTTATAATATTAATATATTAAAGTTAGAACAAAAGTAAGGAAATAAAATTGGTACCAATGAGAAACTTTTCATTTTGATTTTAAAATGATACAATAATGATTTTTGTGCAGTTATATACTTTGAAGTTACTGAGGAAAAGCGTTAATATATTAATTAATTTTAAATTAAAAATCGATTTAAAATTTTGAAACATTGTTTTTTAGGGAATACTACAATCTAAGAAATAACTATATGTCAAGCATTTCAGCAATAGATTCAATGACATTCCCTGCAAAATATTTTAGATTATTTTTTTCATTGTTCGTTTAATTTACAGACAGAGGAAAAGGAATGTACATCCTGCAAAGAAACAAAGACAGAATACAGCAGAAACTAAAGTAGAACGGTGGCAAGAGAAAAAAAAATGAGATAAATTGAAATATCCTTTTAGTAAAATATAACATAATTTGCAAATGCTCAAAAGCAGTAATTTTGCTAAAGAACGCAAAGTAATTTTCCTCGGTTTTAATGTTTTTTTTTAAATTTATACCAAAATATGCATACTAAAATATTATTTGCCTGTAAAAGGGATTTTTTGCTCTGTTTACATTCTACGAGATTCATAAGAAATCACGATTGAAATTTTAAAAACGAACTCTGACGTAAAATATTTATCAAAAAAAAAATTGTTGAAAAAAAAATCTGTTTCATGGCAGTCGTTATGACAACGAGTGTCATTGATAAGTAGTAATCTTATGTAGTAGGTACTATGTGTTGCACATATCTAAAATAAAAGATTTTTTTTTCTTTCGTTCACTATGCAGTTATGTAAAAAAAAAAGTATTTCAAGGAAAACTTAAAAAATTATTTTTCTGCAAAAAAGAGAAGTCTTAGATGAGAAAAAGACATTCAAGGATATTTAAAAAATTATCCAAGCAACAGAACTTTTTGAATTCTTTGGATTTTAATAGATTGGAATTCATTAAATTTTAGTGCATTGGAATTCTTTAGATTTTAATTTTAATTTTCTTAAACATTGACCTTGAAACATTTCCTTCAATATTGGCATTTCATTTTTATAATCAAACAAAAGGCTGGATTTCTGATTGATCTTATACAAATATTTTTGAAAAATGTTTTTAAACATTTCTCAATGAAATATTATTATTATTATATCTTTCAAGTCAGCCAACTACCCAGGTTTAATGAATTTTGATTCATTTTTCTATATTACATCTAGGGAACTACTTGCAATTCATGTAATATATTTCACAATAATAATTTCATTAATTGAATTCAACAAATTGCTTTCCAACAGAATCTTGAGCATTAACCTGTTAACAGGTAATTATCTTATATTATATTCGTTTTGCACTGAAATATTTCGTAATACTCAATAACAGGTTAAAATTAGAATCGTGAAAAAAAATATAAGTTCAGTTTTTTTACCCTTGATTTGTTGGAGATAAAAATGAAGGAAGACGAAGCAAAATCAGCCAGTTTTATTTTCTTTCATTTTAAAATATACAAACATGTCCAGAATATAACTAAAAAGACGAGAAACTGAAAAAAATATCATAACAGTAACGAGAAATTAAATAGTAAACAATTTTATCAAAACATAATTTTATCGCCAGTATTTTCTAATGACTTTTTTTCCTACAAAGTTTCAAAATATAGCATGCGTTTTAAAACCCTAAAACCTTTTGAAATCCAAGAAAATTAATTAAAGTGAAGAATTAATTATTGCACTTGATGCGATTCTTTGAAATTTAAAATATTTTCAAGTTTATGGAAAGGATACTTCATAGAATGTTAGAGCTTTTTTCCATGCTAAAATAAGAAAAAGAATTAACCACAATTATTATCAGTGATCAAAGAATGTATTTTTGTACCTGAAAATTCGACATTCCTGTGATTTAGTTCGATGTTCCTAATGCCGACCAATGACGGTAAGGTATCTTAACGCTTTGTCTGGCATTTTGTGATAATAGGTATTTCTTAAAGTGCACTTAATCTTATGTAGTAAATCTCAGCTATTTAGCACGTAGATCCAACTTTCCAAATCGTTCTTTCAAGGAGATGGAAAAAAAGGCGTCGCAGCATAGATGCGATAGCTATTATGCGCAGTTACGTGTGCCATGTGATTTAGATATAACATGAATTGATTCCATTTGGATTCCAGCAGCATAAAATGATATTAAAAAATAGAATATATATAACTAGTTATTGCAGAATTGCGTGATTTATTTAGCAAATAAATAAAGAAAAAAGAAAGAAAGAAAATGCTTATGCATTTGCAACGTGATAAATTTAATATGGAACACAGGGAAAAAAAATGGCGATGTTCTGGACACCTGAAGAATGCTCATGCACTTCAGTACAACCAACACCTTAAGTGAGAAAAGCCTTGAAAAAAAAAAGCAGTCGTTTTCTTTTGCTCGAAATACAAAAGGTCAAAATCTTTCACCTGTAGGCCTTATGCCACCGTAAATCTCATTTGGGATAATGATCTACATTTCATCCTCACCTTCTTTCTTTTCGCTCTTCAAGAATGGAAGAGAAAAAAGAAATAACAAAACGATTCGTTAATGATACAAAAGACCAGTGTAGCTAAGCAAAGGTAAAGGTCAAAAGACAAAAGAGATTCAGTTACTAATGCATATATCTTTCTTTCTGAGAAGGCTCTTTTTCTTTCTTTCTTTAAAACAAAATCAGATTTTAGAAAAATGAAATATTAATAATAATATTTTTTTAAAAACCAGGAAAATTTAAGATAATTTTTTACTTTTTCGTACACAAAGTTTAGAGAAAATACGGTAGCCGTCAAAAAATTCAAATTCGAGATATTTTAGATCTATCCGAGTTCTAAAAACATATTTTTATTGATTTGTCTGTCTGTCTATAGTAAAAAAATTAATAAAAGATTATAAACGATGAAATTTGGCATATGGCTTTTACACTAAATTTGAAGATTTCTATCAAATTTTGTGTAAAATCGGTTCAGAGGATGTTCGTCTGTCCGGCTGTTCGAATATGAGTTAAGATGATAACTTCAAAACGAAGAGAGCAGGACGGAAAAAATTCGGTACACAAATTTAACATCTCCTATGTAGACACCAATCACATTTTGAACCAAATCCAAGAAGTGATTGACCGTCTATCGGTATGTGCTTTCAGAAACATGTAAACGCGATTACTCAAAACACGCAATCATTTAACTATATCAAATTTGGAATGTCATTTTTTGACTACAAATGTAGTATAGTGTCAAATTTTTGTTTTATTCGATTGGGAAAAAAACGAGTTTAAAACACAAATTGGTTTTCCGGATACTAGTAACCGCATTTCTGAGATTAATTGCTAAAAAATCCATTCAGAGGAAATCTGAATTTTTTCAATCAGCCCGACTGTTCGAATATAAATTAACATGTTAACTACAAAACAAAGAGAGCTAGAGGGATGAAATTTCGTACACAGAACGCGCTTAATTAATTTCTAAAGTGCAGCTACCTATAAATTTTGTAACCAAATCTGTCAAGAAGTGAGCGCTTGCATGCCTGTTCTTTCACATGAATGTAAACGAGGCAATTTAAAAGAAGGACAAAATTATATGAAATTTGGAAAGTGATTTTGTGACTAAAATTTTCATTCTGTTTTAAATTTTGGCTCCATTCGGTTGGAAAAAAAACACCTAAAATATAAATTCGATTTTTGGGTACTATTAACAGCATGATAGGAATTAATCGCCAAAGCATTGTCAAGAATCACATGATAGATTCAATGAAAATGCTAGATTCACGTCAAAGATTTATTTTCGTAATTATTCGCAAATCCCACTTAATGTATTCATGATTTAACGCAAGATCCACAATTTTTTGTGGGGAAAGGAGGTTCATAACTTTATTAAAAAGCACGTGAGAAACTTTTGAGGAGACCATTCTCACAAGTGGGGTTTTTTTTTCCTCCTGAATTTAAAAAAAATAATCTGATTACGGTCGAGAATAATTCTAAATTTTTGGAAAGTCAAATTAAGGAAAAAAAATTAATTTCCGATATAGTTTAATCTATGATAATTCAGCATATTGATTCTTAAATTTTAAGAACAAAAATTATCTAAGAGATATTTTGTTTTTTAATTCTTGAAAGCTAAAAGTCTATTTTAGCCTAAGAATTTGAAAAGTTTGCTTTAATGTTTAAGGATCATCGATTATTTTAAAATCTAAATGTTTAGATTCTTTATAAATGCATACAATGATTAAAAGTTTCGTTCTTAATAAGATACACTCTCTTTTAACAATATTTGTTTTAAATGGTAGGATGCTTAGCAGAATTTGTTTCAATTCATCTTGTTTATATACATAGTATTTTGTAAAATAATTTTCTAAAATATTAATGAATTCATTATTATATTAGTGAATGAATAAGTAATTGAGATTTATTATATGAATATTAACCTGGGATTCATTTACAGCTGGGGTTTAATCATTTTGGCGACGATTTTTTTTTCTCCATATAACTCGATAAGTTCAATTTAGCTGCAATAAGATTATATTAGTAACAAAAAAAATTCTTAAAATTTACACATAAAAAATAGATTTTCAGGCGAGCATCGAAATTGTTGTCGTTCCAAAATTGTATAAGTTCGATCTACAAGGTTATATCAATAGTCAAATAAGAATAGACTTATAATTTACACATGAATAAATACTTAGATTTTCTGATAAGTATCTAAATTGTTGTCGTTCCAAAAATGGTTAAGTGTCTTGTCTTTCGTACAAAATTCAATTCACGGTTTCCAGAATTTGATTCAAATTTTCAATTTAGGACTATGAAATTAGAGATATTGAATAGTGATGTCCTAATGTCCACTGCTTTTAAAATTTTGGTATTAATCAGGTTTCATTTTTAGTGGTGCCCAAGAAATATTTTAAAGTTCTTATTAAAGCCTTTAATAGAATTTGTCGCAGAAGTGTAACACGGCGGAGGAGGACAAGAGAGTATAAATGCCAGAAGTGCCGATCTTAGGAGCACCATAAGGACATTAGGGAATTTATGCCACTTTTTAAAGAAAAATATCATGAGAGACCAATAAAGTAATATCATGCCCTGCAGCCCTTTACTCTTAATAAGTTACAATTGAAAAGGAGAAGAGTGAAAAAATTATATTATGCCCTGAGTGTCACTTATCCTCGCTGTGCCTCTGGTTAGTTCACTAAAATTTCCCGAGATCGGTTTTCAAGCTATTTCCTTTGTTCTCTGAGCTCAGTTTTGTTTTTCATTCTACCGGGAAGTATCTGAATGTAAACAATTTTATAATCTTTATCGCAATTGCTTAGATTAAATTGAAACGATTATTTAATTTATACTCAAAAGTAATGAAAGAATTTTTATCAAGAATTTCCAGATTTTATGTTATTTGTAATATGAAAGCTCTTGTTTCATAAACTATAATATAAAATAATACTTTTTAGTTCATTAATTACTGTGATTACGATATATATGGGAAACAGTTATTTATAAGCATATCTACATCTTTACTCTTAATATAAGTGGAAAAGGAGTGAGATTAAGTAATTTTAAGATATGAATTATTTTTTCAAAGAAATAAATATATTTTTTATTTAATGGGAAATCACCGTTGTAAATGGCATTTTTCACATAGTTCGGAATTTTAAAAAAATTATTTAGGTATTTTAAGAAATTCTAGAAAATATTTTTTGCTATAGCAACTTTTAGTTTAATTTTAATTAGAACTGTATATCATTCATCGCGTTATTATTTAAAATGTAGTTCAACATCGGGATCTATTTCAAATTCTTTTATTTGATCTTCTATATTATTTTTTTTCAATGCGAGCGCGTGCACATATTTACATACATGTACACGAGAGGACCGTGTGTATATGTATGTAATTGTGTGACGTGTGTTTATGTAAATATGTGACGTGTGTCTATACACACGCTCCAAGGAAAATTTGACGACTGTAAAAATTGTTCCATTTCAGAAAGTAAAAAAAAAAAAAAAAAAAAAAAATCAGTGCTAATCAAACGAAATTAATAATTAATTTTTGTTCTTTTTCCGTTTATGTAATGTATTGTGTAAATTCACCACTTCTAAATCGAAGGTCACGATGAAAATTTAATTCCGAAATGCTTCTTTCGTTCCGTTCTCGAGGTTAATTTTTTTTTTCCTTTGAAAATGAGGAGGCCTTTTAAAAACAAAATCTTCTTCTATTTGATTATAAACAAACAACATTTTTAGAGAAACGTGACTTTAAGATTCGAAAGAATGTTTTGTTATTGCTCTCATATTATTTAGGTTGAATAACATTTTACACTAGAAGCTGGGTTACACTCGCATCAATAGCACCAGTTAACGTTATTTTTATATGATTCATAGCTAACAGCTGAACTAGTGGTTCGTGTGAAAACAGTTTTCGTGTCCATTCTTTAATGATATTCATTGCATTTATTTTGTGCAAACGATTTTTAAAAATTTAGTTAGATTGGTCGTATTTTGATCATATTTTATTGAACATATTTTATATTGAACATATTTTAATGTGATTGGTTACGGAAACTTTCGGAAATTACAAGAATCAAATTGAATATAAAATTAAGATAACCAGTTATTGTAAATGGAGCTTATCTTATATTTTTCAATGAAAATCAATAATAAAGATGAATTTTTAAAAATTTTTGAATCCGATTATTATCCTATTTGAATCAGTTAAATTAAATTTCTTTCTTAAATTCAAAATTTTGGAATGATTATGAACTGTTGTAATAAAGAGTCAAATTCCTAATGAAACTAATAAGGTCATATAATTTTTTTTTCGCTGTCTTTTTAAGGTTAGAAAAAAATGTTAAAAATCACATTTCACTTAAAAAAATTTCTACCTCAAAGTTGAAAAAAGAAAAGTAAAAAATAAATATTAATGAACTTAAAAGGAAAATTGTACAGACTTCTATATTTTAAGTATATTATACTCTTCCATGCTTCTAAAATAATATACTCTTATATTATTTCTATTAATAGTAAGAATGAATGAATGAATATGTGTGTGTGTTTTAAATCGTGACTACTGGCTTCCAAATCTGCTACATATATATTTTGAAGTGAAAGGCTGTGCAACTTTGAGCTATTTTTTGAAATTTTAATTAGAATTTAACTTAATTAAAAATTCAGTGAAATGCTACAGTTTTTCCTGATAACGCGATTTTGCAGATCAGTTGTTTAATTCATAAGAGATTTAAATATAGGAAATTAAATTTTCATAATAATTTCTGTAGAATTGAAGATAGAAAAATAAATCAGTTTAGACGAATTAGCATTTTAAGACAAATAAACTTGGTATTAAAAGGTTAATTTTTGGTGTTAAAATTGTTTACTTAGTAGGGATTGAAAAATGATTTTAAACTGTTTGACTATTTTTTACATGATCTGTACTGCGACATTAAATAAATTACTAAACTTTTAAATTTGATTTTTCTTTTCTTAATTTGAAATTGTTTAAATGCATATGGCCTAAAGTGTAATAGTTAAAAAACATAATTAAATAAAAATAAAGAAGTAGAAATATTTATTTCCAACATAATGTAAAAATTGCTCCTTCTAGAGCATTCAAGAAGTTGCTCATGCTTTAGTTCTTTCTTATTTGATTATAATTATTTATTCATTTAAATGCGGCACGAATCATGTTAAATATTTGTTTTGCTATAAATGCTGAATCATGCAACATCAATAAATTCATTATATATGATCGCTTCAATATACAATATTTTATTTTGTTTGCCTAAAGATTGAATAAATTTGAAAATATTTACTTAGTTAAAGAATCTACCTTTGCCTTCCAGCTTGTCGAGAAAAAAGTTTAATAATTCTTTTACTTCTATTTGTAATCAATTTTCTTTTAAAAAATACTTTAAGGGTATTTTGCAACAATATTCTTCATTGTTCATTGATGAAGTAAAATTCAAATAGTTTTCATGGCTCTTTTTTTTTTTTTAGTTTTGATTATTAAAACGTGAAAATTTGGCTTAATTTTCCATGCTTTTATTAATAGGTATGAAGTTTTTCTGTAGATCGAATTAAGGTCTGAAATCAGAATCAAGCAATGGTGAAAAAAATTTTTTAAGCACAGCTGCTCTTTTCTGCGATATAAATAGATATACAAGATATAGTTAGAAAAATTGGAAAATGCGTGACACAATGAATAGATGAAGGGTTTCAAAAATCGTGTAAATTATATATCTATGAAAATTTGAAATTTACATAAGATAATGCGCAGTTTGATATTAAACATGAACAGTTTGCTATATTTGCCATATACCATGCCATATGCCATTTGTCATAAAGTCATATAAAATGATTTTTTTATCTTCAAGCTTTATAAGTAATGATTTATTTTAATTAAGTACAAAAAAACGTACGTATTTGCTTTATCAAGAAATTTATAAAAATAATAATAAATTTTTAAACTGCAAAAAAAAACTTCCGGATGAGAAAATCTTTATTAATATGGTAATTTTTTGAACGAATCAAAATTAATTATTGGACTATGTGTCTCGAATTTATTTGTAAAATGTCATATATGCTATGAAAATATTACCTGTTTTTCTAGAGATATAATGTAATATCTCCATGTAAAAGGAGAAATCAGTCAATGAATATTGAAATAAAGTTAAGTGAGAAATTTATAATGGATATTTTTCTTAAAAATAAGTAGAATTCTTTCGCTTCCTCTTTAAAACTTGAAATATATAAAATTTTAAACACCAGATTAATCTACAGAAAAATCATATTCATATCAAAAACAAAAAAATCTAGGAAGAGAAATGAACGATTCGTCTTTTAAAAAAGAAGTTTATTAAAGACGGGAATGTCGTGAGGGGTGTCCAAGAAAAGAAGGAGAGATTTAAATACTCAAAATGTCAATTTTATGTGAAGAAAAATGAAGAATATATCTTTACAATTAAATATTACTTTTAAAATATTAAAAAAAAACCTCTATATTCAGAGCACCATATATTCTGCTTATTTCAGTGGTAAAAGAAAGCTTGGACAATTAAATATTCTTAAGTATTATATGCTAAGCTTGCAAATATTTTATTTTTATTCAGACTTTTCTCTAAGTATTGGGACAGTATTGAAAAATAAAATTACCTGCTTTTAAAAAATGGAATTTTTTTTAAATGTGGAGATTATAATTTTATAATGCAATGACAATAAATTTAATATAATAACTATCCGTATTGCTAATCTTTCACTATATTAACAGTATTAATTAATCATGTCAACCTATTTTGATAAACCAAATCTTATCATAACAAAAGCAGTTCTCATTTTAAATTATACTTGCACAGTAAACATAGAGAATTCTGATTGGTTAGCTATTTTTGCAAAGCGGCGGAATAAATTGGTGAAATCGCTCTAGTTATTGAGACTACGGATTTTGCAGAAGATATATTTTGCGAAATCGCTTAAAATTGGGAGGTAATATTCCTGGCACTTTGCTGAAATCAGTAGAATGGTTGTGGCCGGTGGACTTAACATTTTTATTCATTGACAATTTATAAAAAACAATTTTTCGAATTTCTTTAAGGGGGATGGGAGCTCTAGAGGGTCAAATGTTATGACCTTACCCAGTGTTCCGAAATTTTTATATCAAATGAAAATTAGCGAGCGGTGCTGCGGCTGGGACTGAGAACTTTCCTTCCTAGAAAACATACAGTGAAGTAATGATTTTGAGATTTCTTTTGAAAAAGTGGAGTGATGGAGACAAGGAGACCAAAATAGTGTATCTGGATGCTGCCAAAGCTGATTTTTTTAAATGGAACTAAACCGATGGATTGGACTGAGGAATTGGTTTTTTCCCAAATATTTCAAATTTATTGTAATTTTTAAACTCATATGACCTTCAAAATTGTTTCTCAAAATTAGGCTTGAAATGATCTAAGAAAACGTAATCTGCAAAGTAAAATCAGGATGTTAATTAAAGTGTATCGACCTTTAAATATCATTATCAGAGAGCACAAGATATATATATTTGTCGATAAAATGTGATCCTACTGAAGGAAAAAATTATTAGTTTATTAGAACACGTGTTATAAAATGTTTCAAAACTTAAAAATGATTATTTCTTTTGACACTTTAGTTATAAAATATTGAAGCCCCAATAAATAAACATGAAATGGCGTAATACTCTGTAGGATTTTTGAATATAAAGGAAATTCTGGAAATAACATGAGGATTGATTAAATGATATTAAACATTTTTCAGTCAAAATTGAACCTTAGTTTTTTTAAAACCCTAAATGACAGCTGTATAATCCTTTTGATATTTGGGATTCAACATTTCCAAAGTATTTTAATTTTTGTACCTTCCAGATCTTGAAATTTGTCACTTTTTATTTAATTTCAAAATTTTACGTAATAAATATCAAGATATTTTTGTGCTATATGTATTTATATGATTTTTAACTGCGATATTTTTAAAAGTAATAGTAATGAAATTCATTCTTTAAATTTCATATCCAAATTTCACTTTTACCATTCTCTTTTCTAGCTTCTGTGTCTTTACAATCTGTTTCCTGCTAATTTCCCCTACAAGTTCAAGACCAATGATTTATCAAAATCTTCGATCCCATACTTGTTTCTGAACTATTAGATAATCTGCAAAACATTATCTGAATTATTAGATGTAGGGTTTCATTCAGCTGTTTCTGAGATAAGATGCACCATGGAATTTTAACTTTCAAGGTAATGACTACAACAGTTTAATTAATATGCAGAAGACTTATTTGGATTATGGATCGTATAATTTTGAACCAATATAAGATAACGGGATAGTACAAGCGCTCTCCACGTTTCTGCTACACGCCAACAGAAACACATTTAAGCACTGATAATTTTAACGTTCATTAGGCTATTTAAAGATATGAAAAATCAGAAGAGATTCCATAACCAGACATCCATGGGGTCGGGTCCCAGACACATCATCCCTGAGTTATGAAACTAAAACTCTGTAACAAGGAGCCTCAGAAGTTGCTTGTGGGTCCTTAAAATGTGTTTAATATTTTAATATTGGAGAAAATGGTGCGAGATCATTTGTCTGGTGGTTCTTATTATTTATTTATTTATTTTCCCTATCGAAACACCATACACACCAAACAGCCTAATAATTTGAATTGATAACTCTTTACTGTTCCAGCTTCTCAGTGAAACTATATTTATTACTATCTACATACGCCGAATCTTATTAACCAGGTGCTTAGTAAAATGTAATACTATTACGATTGAACATGAAGCACAGCTATTCATGCCTTACCAAGGTAATCAGCTCGAGATCCATGCATGCTGTCCTTCGTTTATCATCGATTCTCTTTTAAGAGCACATGGTTCTATATAAAAAAATTTAAAAGTAAGAATAACAAAGAATTTTAAAATTATTTTTGAAATTTTTTGGACCAATAGTATATATAATAGTAATAGACCAATAGTAATAGTATATATAGTGTCAAACTAGAACAATATTAACCGCAAACAAAATTTCTTTATGAAATTAAAAGAAAACAATAAAGAGACATATATACTAAACTAGATATTTTAATAAAAATTCCTAATTTAAAGAATCACATGTTATTATTAATTTTTTTAATATTTTCCCCACTCTTAAAATTTGACATGCAGCACATATTTCAAGTCACATCGAAGTTTAATCGTCATCAATATTTTATTTACTTTTCGTGTGACTCGCCTGCTCCAAGTTTTTGTGATCCTCCTCCAAGTTTTGGTTTTCTTAGCGGTGTTTATAATTGAATAAAGTTATGTTCGTAAACCTAGACTATTTAAAAATAAATTTAATAAACATATATATCTCTATGCAATATAATATTTCTTAGATTCATCGATGTCTTTTATAGAAATGTATATGTTACATCGATTTTCATTTAAAGTTCATGTGAAAGAGAGAAATGATTATTAGAAATTGATGGTCACAGATATATGTATGAACTTATAGAAAACTATTCAAAAGGTAATACCTGTTATTTTGCGCAAATGTGATTGTGCTTTTTAAATGAAATTCAACAACTGGAATAATTTAATTTGAAAGATTGCATTATATTGTTTTGTAAATAAGATTTTATTTACTTTTTATGGAACTAAAATCAGCTGCGCTATGCAGAAAATGCAGAGTGCCGTTTTCTCGCAATCAGTTTCCAATTCTGATTCATCTCGTAATCAGTTTCCAATTCTAATTCATATAACAAGATAATATTATGAAAAATGTATTTTACAAGACTGGTTATATTCCGTAAAACATGAAAGAAATGTCATTCATTTGCGGCGAATGTTTTGATTAGCCATTGATACAAGCATGATTGTTGTGTCAGATTGCATTGTTTATTTTGATAAATCGGACTGAATAACTTTTAAGATGACAAAAAAAAAAAAAAAAACATTTTGAGATATTTCCGATGGAAGTGGCAATTGAGAGATATTCATGATTAATTTTGATCAGGAATAAGAAGTAGCTATAAAGAGATATATTTTTTTTTCTCTTTAAGTTTTCACTTTTTATAATTACAAGGATAAATAAAAAGGATACTGTTTTTGGCTTATTTTATTTTCTAATAATTGATGAATTAATAATTGTTCTATTTATTAACAGGTTATATTTTTTGTTTATTCTTTTTATCTTTAACTTTTATTTTAATTCAGTAATTAAAATAAAAGCATGTTAAATTCTTGTTCTTAATATCTGTGACTTTTAGACATTTTCTTGTTAATGTAGTTATATCTGCCATTCAAGGATAATATAGTTTTATGAATTATTTGATTATTCTATTTAATTTATTTCTGTTGTCATTTTTGTAGACATTTTTTAAAATCATTTTTTGGGTATTATTGTTATTTTGCATCAAAATTAAGATTAAAATATAAATATTTTTAAATATAAACATAGCTCTCTTTGTTTTTATAATTAATAAATCATTGAAATTGTATTTTGCAGAAAGTCTATATTGGTCCTATTTACATGAAATATGATTATTAGACATTTATTAGAATTTTCTAATAATTAGATTAAAAATCCTTTTTCCTTAATCAAACAAAAATCTTTCTCTAAGTATAGTTAGTCTTATTAATTGCATTTTATGCAGTTTCACTCTTCTAGAAATTATTGGAAATATTCATATAATTGAAATATTTCATATAATTGCATTAATTTTAATGTAATCATTATTCAAATCATTATTTAATATCCATTTTGATCCATGAATTAATCTCTAGGTGTAAATATTAGAAAATGAATCCATTGAAAGACAATGAAGATGTGGCTTGTTTTGTTGTTACAAAACTTTCATGGAAGGGGAAGTAAGTGGATCTTAATAATTTGTGTGTGTTGTCTTCTAATATACCTGTGTCAGTTTTTTTTTTTTTTTTTTTTTGCTTAATTTTTCATGAAATGTATATTAATTTGGGCTTTAATCTTGATTGTTTCTCACATTCTGGTGATGTATTCCAAAAACCATTTTTTCATATGATCTGAAAATGTCATTGATGTGAATTATATGATTAAAAAAAAAAATTCTTTCAGAAGGAAAGACTTTTTTTTAGCTATTTTTGACATTTATACTGTTTTTCCTAAAGAAATGTTGAAAAAAAAAATGATATGTTCAAATGATGAATAAAAAGATAGGTTCAAATTCTACAGTGATAAAGTTTTTTTCCCCCATGTTATATTCTGTTAGTTATTAGTTTTCAATAAAATCTGAAAATGTTGGATACATATTCCTCCATTTGTACTCGGATTTCATCAAAAGTAGGCATTAAAAACCATTAACTTAATCTTTTTTTATTTTATCTAAGCAATAAGTATTGAATAAATATTCTACATATTTTTAGAATATGTATCTTCTGTTCTGTAATTTTTCTTCTTTTTATCAAAAATTCAATTTCCTAACTTTTGAAAAATTCTTTAAAATTCTGACTTTGATAAATTGCATTAAAAAAATTCTTCTATGCTCTTAGGTACAAAAGAATATTTTCTATTGGGACCATGGGCATATCTACTTACAGTCCTAATAAATTGGAAGTTACAAATCAGGTGAGTTTTTTATATGAAAGTTTAAATTCTAAACTAAATATGTGATTTTTATGCATAATTAAGTTCCGTGCCTTGTTTAAAAAATTGTTGGAATTAATTAAAAAAAGAGAGTACATCTTAATTTTTATTTTAATTTAGAAAGAATAAAAGAATATGTATTAAAAATTATTTGAAATTTTTTCCCTCATTTTCTGACTAGAAAATCTGGATAAAATATTTTTCTGTAAAAATTTATAAACCAAACTCAAGCTATCATTAGTTGTACCCCCCCCCCCCATAATAAAACTCAATTTAGATAGATTTCACTAGGAATGTTTAATGTTATAATTTAAATATTTATTAATCAGAGATAATACTCAGTATTTTGATGAACAGAGGAAAATTAATTGATAGTATTTAACTAATTATCTACTTGTAATATAAATCTTTCTTAATAAGCTGTATAACATATAATTTTTTATGATAATATGTGTAAAATTAATAAAATTCTAGTTAACATTACTTGACTTGTAACCTAGAATATGAGGAAATTAATGCTATGTTTATTTATTTAATAAAGGAAACTGATGGAATAAACCTTATTAATCACAGTTTATTCTAACTTAAGATATAATATGTTCCAATATACTTTTATTATTAAAAAATTTGTTCTTAAAGTTTAATAAGCAATTCATTTTACTCCTGCAATGTCATGGTTTATAAGCTTTTAATGGAATATATAAAGAAATATCACTAACTTTAATTATGTGACAAATTTATCAATATGTAGCTGCTGTAATTTTTGAAAAGCTATGTCATTGGCGATAACTCCTTTATTAATAATTTATATATTTTGTCAGTTCAATTTGCATTCCCATCTGCTGATATTAATTTCATCAAAAAGATTATTTTTATTACAGTTTCCTTTATTTTGTTGTTTATTGTTGAAGAATTGTAGATCTATATAAATTTTTTGTAGGATACAGAGAACCTCAGATTTCACATACTATTTTGTTTTTTAGTATTTTGAATATTTATAATCCTCTAAAATCATTCTGAATCTTGAAAAAGTGGCTGAGATGTAAAGATGAGCAACAAATTAAATAGAATGTTGAGGAATTAGTTTAAAATAACAAGGAATTCTATTTTAAGGAATACACATGTTTATTGTTTATTCCTCAAGTAATAGGTCTCCTCTGAGTGAAATATTTATAACTCATTGATGAAGTAATGTATATGCTAACTCTTTTTTTTATAAAGAAGAAATTACAGAGATGCACAGACATAAACAAAAATTATTAATTTGGCCTATTTTTTAATATTTCCTCATGAGTGAAATTCATATCATGCATCAGTCACCAAAAAAAGTGATTGTTGAAAAATGCCTCATAATGTACTTACATACATACACACAAACATAAACAAAAATTATTCATTTGGCCTATATTTTAATATTTCCTCGCGAGTAAAATTCATATCATGCATCAGTCACCAGAAAAGTGATTGTTGAAAAATGCCTCTGTTAATGTACGTACATACATATATACATACATACATATATACATACATACATATATACATGCATACATACATATATACATACATACATATATACATGCATACATACATATATACATACATACATGCATGCATACACACAAAGTCAAAAGAAATTTATAAAGCTAATTTAAAATGCTTTTATCTATGCCAGTATCTATTCAACTGAAAACTTATATGCATTTTATTAAGCTAATTTTTGATTATTAAAACAATATATGACATACTAGTCACTAACATATTATTTGCATATGTGAACAATTCCTCTCAGTTTAAATATGTAATTTCCATATGCTGCTCGCAACATTTTTTTTAAGGAAATTTAGTTTTTGAGAACATTGCAAAGACAAAATCAGAAACAGATATTATTAGAATATGTATTCATTTTTATGCTATCATCTATATTTAAGTCGAAATGTATACATTTTAACTTGTATTTAATTTATCTCCTAATATCTTTGATTACCTCTTTATTTAGTTGACATGTATAGAGATAATTGACTTGTAGCGGGCTTTTATGTATTTTGTATTTCTTAAAATAGAAAATAGAATTTTCCTACATTTTTTTCTTTTTATCTCGTAAAACTCAGATTTTTTTTTTTAAACTCAAGTTTTGAACTTATATGACTTTGATCACATTTAAAGAAATATAATTGGAGAAATTGCATTTAAAACATTCAATAACTTTATATATACTTACCTCTTTAAAAATAAAATGATTCCCATTGCCTTCTTTTTTTTATTCAAAAAGAATATACTCGTATTTGTATTTTTTAATTTTAATATGGAATTTTCAATTTTTGTTAAATGTTTCATCATAAATTTTATTTCATTGGCACATTTTTACTTTGTATGATTTATTATTATTTGATATTCTATCAAATAGTTTATAAAAATTTGAATTTTGTATGTCTGTTCTTCTTTTAGTGGTTTTACAGTGATTTCATTAGCATAACTCCAACAGTAAAAGGTCAAACAACAGATGAATTTGTAATCAATATGAAGAAGGGCAGAAAAAGTGAATCAATGAGATTTGCATCTGAACTTAGAGCTGAAATACTTACTGAAGCATTGGTAAGAATTTTAATAATTCTGCTTTCTTTTGTTATCATTATGTAGTATATTTTAAGAGATTTGTTTAAAAAATAAATTAAATTAAATTAATTGCTTTCATGCATTTTAAAAGCATATATATATATATATATATATATATATATATATATATATATATATAATTTTTTTCTCAGTTAAAGATAATAAAAATCATCTGTATGTCTATGGAAGATTAAACAGTAGTATATAAATATGTCAGATAAGATAAATAGTTTTTTGAAAAGTAAACAACAGCACTTCCAAAAATTTATATTTAACCAGTCAATTTTTGTTTGATTTTAAAGGAACTTCATTAGCATTTTTATCTAAAAAAATGCAGAAATTAATTTTGAAAGGTTTATTTTGAAATTATTAATCCATCGAAATATAAAGTGCCATATTAGTATACTTATTATAAAATGTATACCATTATAAATGTATACTTGAAAAGTGGAAAACTGTTTTTCTCCATCCTTCTTTTTATGTATCAAACATGGATATTATGAAAAAGTTACTGACTTTTAATTAGGACGAATAAGCACTTTATGCATTATGTTAAACATAATACAAAATTATTCTTTATGGATATAACAATCTATATTTTTGTATGTGGCCATCTTTTTTATGAGTATGCAATTATTAATGATTAGATAGATAAATTTATTTCAGTAATAATTCTTAATTCTTGCATCCCTTGGGTAGTGAGTTTGAACCCTGCTAGCTGAAGAATCTCCATGTATAAGGTGGTTGGTGCACATATAAATCTGTCATCGTCATAAAGTCCTCCAAGTCAAAACAATACCACTGGGGGTACTGATTCAGAGATTATTGTTCTCTGATTCAGATCTAAATTACAATCTGTGGATGAATGAATGAAATGAATGATTCCATCCTGTAAAAAGTGTTGTGACGCATGAGCAGCTAAGTCATACTCTTGGCCCTAGATAGCATTACTGAAAAACAAGAGATGCTAAATCTCAGCTTAAAATCACTGACTTTGTCAATGGGCTTGGAAACAACAATAATGCTTAAATGCATTTATCTAAATAGAAACATTTAGAAACACTTAACATTTACCTTATGTTATCCTTAAATAATATGAAATTTGACTTAAATTTAACAAAATGTAGATAAACTCTGTACTGTTAATACAATTTTTACCAATATATATATATATATATTATTTTTCTTATTTAGAGGTTCAGAAATAAATTTGCTGAATCAGCATTTGTAACAGCAGTAAGTATTATCTCATAATTATTTTTTATTTAATAAAATCATTTTTGTTATTAATAAAATAACATTTGCAATACTTCTTTATATCAATGTTATAAACACATCTTCACTTATAAAAAAAAGTCATATCACGCAAGCTGTAGATAGAGCAATTTAAATAAAAAATCAGTTCATAATAGTTTTTTTAGCTGCTAACTTTTTAGTAATTTCGGCATTTATAAAGATTCGATATTTATAAAGATAAGAAGTTATCATTATATCGGCTTTCATTATTATTATTTTGGATGAAGATTAATTTAATAGACTTTCAAATATTTATTCTAATAAATGTTTGTAACTAGTTTTCTATTGTTGTCACAAATTTGTGTTATAAAAAAAATATTTTGACAAATAAATTACCGCATCATATTGAATGGCTCATTTATGAAAATTTATATATTGTTGCTTATTAACGTAAATCCGTAATTCATGGTTTAATGTGAAATAGTAACTTCTAACCAAAACAATATTTGATTATATGAATTATATATTGTTGGTTTTAAATTTTTTTATTTCAACTTTTATTCATTATTAATTTTTATGCAAATCTGGTTTTTAGTAGTTGATTGTCTTTCAGAATTATAGAGCTTCAAAGCTACACTGGTCAGATAATCCTCTTCCAGTTATACTAGAGCTTGGCCCTGCCTCAATAATCCAAAAAGATGCCACTAGTGGTAATGAAATAGCATCATACGATTATAAAAATATAGAAAAGTTAGTTCCTATATCAGATCGTGAAGGTGGTTTTGTGATTGTATGCAATGAGTTTGGACGGCAGGTAATTTTTCATTATTTTAGCTTTCTGCTTCATTTAAATGTAAATTAAGACCAAGAAATATAATTTATTAATCTAATGAATGATTTCTATGTTTGTCATATTTTAAAGTATAGTTTTAAATGCATTGCTTTAATTTTTAAAAAAATATGTTGTTTAGATTTTATAAATTGTATTTTGTTATATATGTTGTTTAGATTTTATAAATTGTATTTTGTTATTCCTTTCTTTAATTTGTCACAATCTGATTTTTCAATGCTTTGATTTCTTTCTGAGGCTGTTTTAAAATACTTATTTTATTTGTACATTGTATTTTTAGAATGGTAGAAATTAGTTATTCAGTTCTACTATTCTGTGAAATGAGTATGTAATAAAAGATTGTTTATGCTTTATTTAGGAACTAAATACTTTAAAAAACAATTTGGAACTATCATTTATCAAAAGGCTATTTCAATTTTGCATTTTAGCTTGTTTTTGTGATATTGATATTAATTAATTGCTTCTTCAGCATTTTTTCATTTGTGATAAAAGAGATGAGCTATTGAAAAAAGCTGCTGAGTATGCTGTGAATAATGTTGGAGTATGTATACCTCTTGCAAAAGAAACAATGACAACCAATTCATTTTGGGAGAAAAGATTAGGAAAATTTAGGTATTTGATAAACATTATAACAAGCATTCAGTCTTAATTATTTTTATAATTTTTAAAATAAAAATTACTTTAATAATTTTTTTTGTCTTTAATATTATTTATAGAACATTTATAGACTTAATTTAAACAACATTTGTTTTGCATGAGTTAGAAAGTATTTTATTTACATTGTTTTCAAATGTCTTTTCTAGTTGAGCTGTTTGACTTTATTTTTTATAATTTTTATCAATATTATTATATTTTTAATAATCAATTCTTTCTTTGCCAATTAATTTTGTACTGTGCATTTTTATAATATTCTTTAAAAAATTATAGCTTCTTGTATAAATTAAAATATATTTTATTAAATATTTTAATTTTATTTATTGGGGAATAATGTATTCATTGATTTAAAAAAAAATTTTAATGTTGAAAGTTTTTGAATATTTTTTAAATAAATTCCATTGTAATTTTTAAAAAATATAAACTGATTTAATTAAAAATTTTGTAAATTTATGCTTAATATTTTAATCTTCCTTTTAATTACAAAAATATATAAAAAATTCACTAAATTCATTTTTTTTTTTTTTTCACAGTTCAGATGAAGCTATTACATCTGTGTCTGACTTTATCGTCCATAAAGAATCTCGTAGATATAGTGTAAGTATATTTTTCTTTTTTTTCACAGTATCTTTAAAAAAGCAGATTGAGTACATCAACTACAATTTTCTATTATTAGATGCGATAAAATAATCATATGTGGGGATTTTTTTTGTATTAAATACTATTTTTATATATAATGAATTTATAATGCAGAAACTTAATTATTTATAGTTTGTAACATAGGCTGCTATTATTAATTAATTGCTTATCTACAATAATTTCAGCTAAACCAATTTTGCAGTAAAGAAATCTATAGTTTAGATATTTTAATATAATTGCTAACCTGTTTTTTATGAATTGACTGATTATGATTTTTTAATTAAATTATAAGCATGCTAATTTTTTTTATATATTAGTCTTTTTTTATGAGCTCTACCATCTTTTCTTTTTTGCATTTTTTTCACCATAAAAATAAGTGTATTTAGATTAATTGTTTTTAAAAAAATCTCCTCATGTATAAATTTAATATTAATAAAAGACAAAAACTTGCCAATTTTTTTAATTGGCAAATGAGAACTTGCACGTTGCTTCAATTAAAATTTCTTTAATAGTTGTTTCTCATTCTTAAAATTCTTTGGAGGTTTTTTTTCCCCCATTTGTTTTTCTATTAGTGGTCACTGATTTTAATGTTTTTGTAAGTGGAATAGATTTTTAAGTGAATAATGAGCATTTGCAGTCCACTGAAGTTTATTGGATGTTTTAAGTAACCAGATGCTGAAAACATATGTATATAGATAATGACAGTGCTCAATATTTTATTAATGCAAGTGTAAAATCATTTTGTATTATAAAAATCTAAAAAGTTTTTTCAATTTTCCAAATGTTGCTTAATTTTGATATCATACTGTTAAAATATGCACATGTCTGCTTTTTACTTAATGTGTGTGTGTATTTATTGATTGCTGTTCAATATTGGAATTTTCTATATCATTTTGTGGCATGCTTATGTTGGAAAACATGATTATCCATGTTTATGTTGAAAACCATGTGCTCATAATAAAGTTCCAATATATTTATGCTATGAATTATTTTGGTATTGGAATGCTTTTGAAAATTGTTATATAAAATATTTTCTGTATCCATCTATACTTATAATAAAGTTCAATGTGTGTGTGTTGGCGCTTTACAGGCCAGACCATTCAACCTACAGCTACCAAATTTGGCACGTGTATACCTTGGAGGCCGGGAATGTGCACCTGGGGGTTATTTTTTCGAATTTTTAAATAGAATTTTATTTATTTAAAAATTAAGCGAAATTCTGACGTGTTTCTGCTATAACTTCCGAAAATATTACCGCACAAAAAAGTTTTTTACATGAAGTTAAAGATCAAAAATTTATCTTTTAAATGATACTAATGTTTTAATCTTAAAATTAAATTTCTATTTTTAATGAATTTTTAAATAAATATTTTAACTATGTTTTTCAATAACTTTTTTCGTAAATAATAAAAATTAAGATTAAGCACGTTTCGCATTCATGGGAAAAAACTAGCTTTTTTCAAAGTGTTGCCATCACATTGATTAAAGCTCTAACTGAAAATAAATTAAATCTTTTTGGAAATGAAATCTGCAGAAATATAATTTTCAGCACGTGTCTGTAGGAAATGAAACAAATATGAAATATTATTTTTTCTAAAAAATAAATTCAAGAAAAATTATTTTATGATCTTTTACACTCTCTATACAGGGTATTTATTTAGTCCCGGACCCATTTTGATGTTTAATGACTCATAAAATAATGAAGATATAAACAAACTTCTGGCATTTATTGATGGAATAAATCATATATTTTCCTTTTCAGGTTTGAATATTTTTACTTTTGTAAATATCATCTGCACGTGTTTTTAATTTCAGATAATTTCATTTTCCTGTCTAAATATCTGTACTTTTCTAAATATTGTCTGCTTATTAATTGCAATTTTCTCTCTTTGGTTTTTGGCAACTATTGAAATGTTATGTTTACTTTTGATGTGTTTGTTCTATGTAGTACTTTTGTATGTGATGATTTATTCGAGCAGATATTAAGGAGAATGCATACACCATAAGAGAAAGCACAGATTTTATGGTGGTCATAGAATTAATTTCCCATCAACTAAATCACTGACTTTTAAGAGTTAATTTCCAATCACTTAAACTGACTGATTTATGAAAATTTGAATATCACTATTCAATAAAAAATGGATAATTTTAGATTTTCCATCGATCGTTTCAAAGAAAATACACCAATCAGCGCGCAGGTTTCTCAAGATTAATTGGCCTAAGATTATGAAAATGTTGAGTTTTACTAAATTTTTAACATTTAAAACTTTATATATAAGTCTTAGTTGATCGTGGAAAATATAAACATTCATTCAGTTATTTAAAATTTGGTGTCTCCAGAATATTTCTCAGAATATGATACCTTACTGCATTAAATTTAGACTTCATAATTTTTGAAATATATTTATAGGCAGGAACAAAATATTATTATTGATTTCATTTCAATCCTTTTGAAATCAAAACTAAAAACTGAATTATTAAGACTATGAAGAATGTTTCGCTTTCTTCATAGGTACTGACTATCAACAATCAGCCTTTTAGGTATTTATTATTAACAATACAAACTAACAATACAAATTTAGGTATTGATTATTAACATAACACTAGGAATACAAATTAAGGTATTGATTATTAACAATACAAATTTAGTTATTGATTATTAATAATACACACAATAATTAATTGCATATTATTTTAGCCTTTCATCAAATGATACTGAATTTTTAATAATTTACGATTGAAATTATTAAGTTTCTAATTTTTCATTTGAAGAAGCAATTACTTTCAGTAAAAAACTATAAAACTTAACTATAAAAATTTCAAATGTTTTGAATCAAAAATTAATTTTTAATTTTTTTTATTAAACTTTTGGATTTTTATATTTATTTATCTAGATATGATCGATAGACTATTTACATAAATCTTATTTTAAAAATATAAAAAAATGATTGTGTAAATTTATGCACACATCAAATTATTAAAATTCACAGATAAATGTCTTTATAACCGGACTACAAGAAAGATTTGCAGGGAAAAAAAAATTTAAAGCTCCCCTCCATTCTCATAAAGCTCTCTCAAATTAAAAGCCCTCCTTCCTCTCTTTTAAAGCTCTCTTTCTCTCTGTTCAGTTTTCTGTTATTAAGAATACAAGGAATCTCATCATTTCTTTCTAGTCATTAATAGTGCTTCCCTAATATTCATAAAATATTTAGAATTCAGTCTATTATCTACTCATTTTTTATCTTTAATTCAATGAGCCAAGAAATGTTTGCATTGACTTAATGTTAACGATCTCCCTATGACATTCAGTAAAAACAACAACAATATGTTGTATATTATTTGTATTAATTAAAGTAATTCATATAATCAAGAAGTGTTTGTATTGACTTATATTAACAATTTTTCTGTATACATTCAACAAAAACAGCATTGTCATGCATATTAATTGAAAATCATTGTTTGCTTTCTTTTTATTACAGGAACCTGTAAAAAGAATTTTAGGATTAACAGAGACATGTTTAATTGAAAGGGATCCTCAAACATATTCTATAGTGACTATTAGACCATTAAATTCAGTAAGTTTATTTTGCATTTTTTATTTAACATTTTTATTAAATTTTAAAATTGCTATTAAGACAATTTTTTTATAGAATTTTTTATTTTATTTTCAGACTTTATTTATTTATTTTGTCTTATGATCACTGGCATAGCAATAAAGGAAGAGAGAGGGCAAGATGTCTATTTTAGGAGGTACCATAAAGAAAAAACATTAGTTTGATTATGCCAGTTTTTGATAAGGGGGCAAAAAACATCCTTGAAAGCTATTAACAAATTAGAAATCATTGAATAAACATGACAGGAAGCTTTCACACGAGTACCATTTACTTCTGCTACTATTTCTTATGATTCTACTCATTTTCAAAAATGGAAATCGTTTCACTTTTTATTTATTTATTTACTTTTGATACTCAGTTTTAAAGTGGCAGAATTTTTCCCCCTTTTTAAAACATATGTGGAATTAGCTCAGATCCTTAAAGTGTGTGTGAAGCAAATTCAGACCATTATCTACTGTGTTACAAATTCTTTTCTGTTTAACAAGAAAGATATGGAAGTTTTTTTTTTCTGCAACAGTTAGAGAAAAAATTGTGAAAATTTTTCATACAGTTTTTCCCATCAAAGTAGATTTGCATAAAATATGAAAATGAAAATAAAAATGAATATATGTCACACAGCTGAAACCTTAAATATGATTAAAACTTACTTTATCGAATAATTACTGTGTTTATGGAAGCCTTAATTATTTTTCTTTAACTCCTCTATGTATTCATTTGAGTTAATTCAGGTTATTGCCATAGAGCTAACATAAATCAAAAAGTTAAGCGTTTAAAGAACATTTATAATAATATTCATAGTTTTTCCAGGAAACAGAGCTAAAGCAATTTCTAAAAAAAAAAAAGTGCATTTTTTTTTCCTTCTAATTTATTCATATTTTAGTGATGACAAAATATAAAGAATTATTTGGGATATTTAAGGTAAAAAATCGGTGTTTCGCGAGTTACTTATACTTAAACTAAAAATTCAGTTTAGATTGTAAGCAATTTTAAAATATTGAAAATAATATTAATCAAAATATAAATTTATATAAAAAGATATCATAATAAATAACTTTTTTTTTTGTTAGATATATGCTTTGATTCGTCATCCTGATAATCCACAAAAGTTTCGTGTTGAATATGTCACTGGCCAAATTAGATCATATACATCAAGTGACAGGTAAAATATAATGCTTTTTATTTTAAAGTGCGCCTATTGTTTGTTATTATAATCATTAAAATCATTTTCTTACGACTTATTATTAATATTATATATTAGGGTAATAATATTATTATTAATAAATACTAGACTTATTTTCTGAGTTGCCTATAATACCTCCATTTATATTACATTATTTTTAATAATTATACCATAGATTACTTTTGTTTAACTCTATATTGATTAAGATTTTATTAATTGAAAAGTACATTCACTTATTATCTTATGATATTTGAAATGTCTCCACATATGTTGAATCAATGAATGTGACAGTATCCTGAATTAATTACATAATAGCATTTCTTTCAGCATGATATGAGTAACATTATATCCAACTAATGGGCATTGTTCTCATATCCTAAATTTTTTATCTCATTTTTATTTATTACAGCATCTATTGTAAATAATCTGGAACAATCTTTTACCTCTGAAATGTTTTTTTCTTCTGTTAAGTTTTTTAATTTTTGTAAATAAAATTATTGATTTTTATAATTTTATATAAAAACTGTGGTCTGTCAGTACATCATAATTGTGGTCTGCAATTATACAAAGATTTTAAAATTTATAATTACTATAGCTTAATTTATATTATATTATACATATTGTTTATAATTGCTCTGAAAAATGATTCTCATTTTTATACTATTTATTATTTATCTTAATTTTATTTAATATACTCCCACTATTTTTGCAAATTCTCTCAATTTTTAATCTTTCTTTTAAACTGCTTAAAATTATCTTTAAAATTAAACTATTTTTATATTGTAAATTATTTATTGCAGTATCTGCTATTTTTCACTTTCTGTAACATATATATCTATTTTATAGGTTATTAATAAAGTTATTGAAATGTGTAATTATTGCTATGTTAAATTTTTATGCATCTTTTTTTAATTATTTCATTATTATGTTGTATTTTTTAGAGATGCTCTCCTGGCTACACTGTTGGATGGAGTAAGAGCTTCTGGGAATTGCGATGTTCATGTCAAAATGCAGCCAACATGTCGTGGACAACGTTTTGGTCCATTTTATCTTCCAGTTGATGAAGAAATTGAAACTAACCATCTCAGATTTTTAGTATCAATACCTGGTAATTAAAAATGCTCAGCTTTTCTGTTTACTAATTATTTTAAATGCTTGATTTTATATCATATCACCGTAAAAGAAAAAGGAAATATGTCAAGAATCCATGTTCATTTATGGTTAAAAAGCTGTCATCATAAATGTTTTATGTTTTGAATATTTATACTTTTTTTCAATTCTATTAATTTTTGTGCAGTACATACACACTAACAATTAAATAAACCACACATAGAAATAGATTTTTATATATCAAACAATTTTTTTTTAAATTTGAATCCTAGTGGTTTAGAACTATTTTAAAAAGAGTAAATAATATATTTGTAGATTGAATATTTAAATTTAAAATTAGGTTTCTTCATAATTGGATGCATGAAAAACCTGTATTTAATATAGATTTTCTTATTTGCATTTAATATAAATATATTTGAGAGAATAATGGTATTTTAATCATAGATATTGTTTATAGGATGAAAGGTATAGTTTGTATGGTATCTTCGTTTTTATAAAAGATGATAAAATATATTCATTTATAAAAATATATTATAAGGAAGGATAGAAACTATACTCTGCCTAACTTGGCAGTAGTGTATATTTTATGCATGGTGAATCACAGTCGTCGTCAGGGGAACTGTGTTACTTTAAAGTACAAAATTACTAGAAATGCAGATTGCTGGCAAAACTTTATCTCACAAATTTTTCGCCCAATAGTAAATGTTTATTAACTTTATTATATTATCATTTTAAATCAGAGAATTCATTCTTTCCTTATTTTCATTATTTTGTTCAATATTATTGATACATTATTTTAATAAATCTTTAAAGTTATTTCATTTTGTTTCATCATTTAAAAAAAAAAATTAAAACAAAATTTTTCAATATTCTGCAAAGCGTTGTTCAGCTAAAGTTTTTTCGAAAAGATATCTCAATCGTCATTCACATCTTTTAAAACTTTATCTAATGTTGGAATCTTGTTTCTGTGAAAAAAATGCATGGAATTGAATGTTTACCTACTGAGCCTGGTTGCTGCTTTCCAAGGGTACATAAAGGACTGGATGTCTTTCTTTCTTTTTTTTTATGCGGAAAACTGCTCTTTGCGAAATACCTGTAAGATACGAAGCTTTATCAACGATTTCATCGATAGAATCTTGAGGATTTTCTTCTTGGAATCTAAAATAAATATTTAATATGTTTCTGCATGCTGCACTTTTTATTGATTTCCCTCGTTTTGAAGGTGTATGCAAAATGGTCAGTGATAACACTTTTTCAGACATTTTAGAAGTGAATAGAAAGAACGATTTGAATAAATATTCAACAATCGAAATTAATAACTACTAATGTGATTAACAGTGTCAAAAAGATCAGCTGGTAATAAAGTGAGGATAAAAAAGTATGAATGATGATAATAATGGTTGTGAACTAAATGAAGCAAAGAAAATGTATTTGCGAACTAATGAAACAAAGTACAAGAAAAGCATGCCGAATATTTGACCTTGAAGACCAGTTCTAGCCAAAGTGGAATTCATTGTCAATCTTTTGGTTTTATTCATTTGCTTTATTTAAAAAATACTTGTTAAGCACTTCTAACTTGAGAATAATTTTAAATACATGTTAATAAAAAAAAACGATTTCTGTAATTTGTGATATTATTTTATAAATTTCTGCGCATTTTAGTTATTTTAAAGTCAAAAATGATGACGAACTCTTTCCCAGTGTGGTGATTCACATTTTGTGCCTTTTACCAAGGGTGAAATAGAGAATCACATTTTGTGCCTGCCAAGTTAGGGTGAAATAGAGAATAGTCTATAGTATTATAAGCAAATCTTGTCATTCTCACTCCTTCCTTATTAGTCATCTTTGAGAGATCGTTTTTTAAATGTAAGCATTTATATATTAATAATCTTTTTCAAGACTGACTCTTCTTTTTATAAGTTCTTTATTGGAGATTGCTTCAAAATGTGGGAATCTTAGCATCATTAATTCTTTATTTATATATATTTAATTAAAAAAGATTGGAATTTAAACAAAGTTTTAATATGAGGAAAGGTGTCTTTGAAAATATTTAATCAAAGGTTTCTTTCCTTCATAACTTAGCAGTTCTTTTTAAATTAATTGTATAAAAAATATCATTTAAAAATTTTAGAAGCATGTTTTTTATTGGCATATATTAAAAATTAAAAAATATTTCTTAATTAAAAATGTGGACATTAAAAACAAAGTGTGAGGCTTTAGTCTGAAAAAATTTTATAATTCATTATTTTAAATATTATAGAATCTTTGGATAAATTTTTCCACAAACTCATTAACAGATTAACAATTCATAAATAATCAAAATTTATTTAACATTGAATAATTACATGATAATTAAGTTCTGAAAATATTTGAAATATTGCATAGTCATTGAGAAGACATATTTGTACAGAATTTCAGGATTCTTTATACTTCAAGCAATAGTGGGGAAAGAAAAAAGAATTACAACATTTTATTTTTACAAACATAAAATAAGTTAAATAAAGGTATGAAAAAACGGTTTTACCATTAAACTTTTTTTAAATTTTGAATTCAACAAGGAATATTTTTTTCCTTTGCTGACCAGCTGATTTGCTTGGTATATTAATTATATTTAAATTCAGTTAAATCTCTTAGACATAATTTTATATCCATGATACCACCAATAAACTAATTTTTTTTTAATAATCCATATATATGCCAACTATGTTATTTTAATAGTTTTACATTTATTTTTTCATTGTAAATGTGAACTTTTTTTAATTGAAACAAATCTTGTGACACATTAAAACAATTAAAAATATAATTGTTTGGCTCATGTATATTCTAACCTTTGCAATTCAGTAACTTCACTTTTCTATTCATTACATAAACAGAATCCTTCTTCATTAACTTTTATTAGCTTTCAACAATCGATGAAAATGTTTTGAATTTTAGGGCTGCAATGTAATGTTGAAAAAAGCTTATATATACATATATATATAATTAGAAAAATTGGACAACTGCTAAATTTACATAATTAAAAAGGTAATTATTTTGAATTTTGAAATGCTGTAAAAATCTTTTTTGTGCAATAATATTTTCAGAAGTTACTGCTGAAAAATGCTAAAATTATGATTTTTTAAAATAGATTAAAATTATAAATAATCGTTCCAATGCTCACTTTCACACTGTCCAATGTATATCTGTTCTCAGTTTGGTAGCTTTAAATCAAATGTCTGTTCTGTACATTGCCAATATGTATACAAATTATTTTAGAGATTCTAAATTTCTGAAATCGGATTATTAAATAAATTGTAAACTTATTAAAGTTATTAAATAGACATATATATTATAAGCTTACATATATTATGTTTTGACTGATATTTTCCCTTTTCTGCAATATTTTTATTACAATTATTATTAATTATTTTTTATTACAATTACACAATCAAACTGTAAAATTTTGTTTCAGTAAAAAAGGATAATCGTATTTGCTCAAAGTATATTTCAAATCTTCTTTTGTGTTTGAATATATTTTATATATTTCTTTCTCATAATTATTTTTGTCATTTTTTTTTATTAAATATTCTTTTTCTCTTCTAGTTAGATGGGATTTTTCTCGAGCAGTTGTGCAGTTTAATAACAACATTTCATATAAAGGTTTAGTTCATGCCACTGTAGAGGCAAGTTTTGATTTATTCCTTCTATAGTCTAAGTATGATAGGAATTATAAATTACCCTTATAATTCAGTTATGTTACATTCTTTTTGCTCTCATTTTCTAATTTCAACCTTTTATGGATTCTCAAAATTTTATATGTTTGAGAATTTTTAGCCATTGTTATAAAGTAAATTTTATTTTTATGTCAGAAACTACACTATGTTTACTTATGTAAAAAAATGAAGTAATTTGTCGCAGAATGTTATTTTAAATTACTTATAACACTACAACATTTTATAAATGTATATTTAACAAACAATTTTTTTTATCTCTTTTTCATTTTAAAAATGTATACCTATTGATGTAATCAATAGAAATGTGCAAAATACTTTGGTTTCTTACTATTTTGTATTATCTATTTTTCTCTAAGACTGTATTTCTTATTATATGTTTAATACCATACTTTGTTGTTAATTTTGTTTGTTATATTGTTTAAAAATTTGCCTTAATTTGATTTTTAATCTGCATCTTTGCCTTTTTAGTGATTTTCTTTTATTGCCATTTTAGTGATGCCTTTTATTTTTTTAATGTCTTTGAGAGACTATAATTTTATAAGATATTTTTCTAGAGAAGAAAAACAATGCTCATATTGTACGAAAATAAAAATTATTAATCAATTTTAATTCACTTGAAATTATTAATTAATTCATTAATTTTATATTCACTTGCAAGATTTAAAAAATGTTTATAATAAAATTATTGCAGAGCAAGGAGAAGCTTATACAACCTGCTTTATTGGCTCTCTTAGAAAGAGATGGGGATGAACAATCACCTGAAATGCTAGAAGCTCAATTTCAATGCATTCGAAGATTAGTTGCCTCAAAAATGGGATTTGCAACTTTTACTCAAATTCCTTCGTGAGTTTTGTGACTATATTTTGTACATATATATGTATATTTAAAGTGAGAAATAAAATGGTTATTCCAAGTAAGCAAGAGAAAATTGATATAATGTCATTGTTTTAATACACTGGTGTGCAAAACTTAAGCAACGGGTATGTTTTTTGCCATAACTTCACGAGAAATCATCTGAGAGACATGAAATTCAGAAATGAGATACAGCATTTTGTTCTGAATGAATGACGAAAGCATAGTTGAGCAGAAATGAATACAATACATACAGTAAGGAATCAAACAAAAAAAAGGCTTTATTGAACTCATAGTATCGTTACACATGATTGTCTGTCCAAGAGGAAGAACAGCAAGCAGATGTTCCTTAGTATGGGATATGCCCTCCCCTTACTGCAATGGTTGCTTTGCACCATCTCCCCATACTCAGCACCAGATTGTCCAACAGTTCTTGAGGTAAAAGTGCCCATTCCTCAATCAGCATCTGTTTAAGTTGTCGGGTGTTCCCAGGAGGATGTAATTGTGCCGCAAGGCGTCTCCCCAAAGCATCCCACACATGTTCTATCGGATTTAAATCATGGGAGCACGCCGGCCAATCCATTCGAGTGATATCTTCACTTTCCAGGAGCTCCTCAACAGCATGAGTCCTGTGTGGCTGTGCATTGTCATCCATACAAACGAAGTCTGATCCAATGGCACCTCGGAACAGACGCACATGGGGAAGGATCACCTCCTGACAATAGCGATCTCCAGTTACAGAACCTCTGTCGAAAACGCGGAGCTCAGTCCGCCCGTTCATCATAATGCCTCCCCAGACGACAACTCCAGGACCACCGAAACGGTGATGTTACTGGGATAAAACCGTGTCCCGACCTCTCTCCAAATCAACTGGCGTTGGGAATCGCTTGTGACACTAAAACGACTCTTATCTGTAAAGAGGACACGACTCCATTGATGAGATGTCCAGTTTTTGTGCTCCCTGCACCACTCTAAACGGTGCCGCCAGTGGGAAACTGTGAAATTGATGCAGCGTTCAGGACGGCGGGCGAGTAGGCCACCTTTGTGAAGGCGTCTGGACACAGTAAAACGCGACACTTGTCACCCCGTAGCTGCACACAGTTGCTGAGCAATGGCGCTTGCTGACTGGTTTCGGATTCTTTTCGCCTGCAGGACAATATATCGGTCATCCACTGCAGTTGTTTTCCTGGGGCGGCCACCACCAACCTTTCTCACAGCTGTACCTGTGGTTTGGAAGGCTTTCCAAGCGCGGGAAACGACATTTTTGTTGATTCCGAACTGTTCAGCTACACTGGTCACACTACGCTTCTCCTCCAGCTTTCCGATCATTCTTCCACGTGTGAAATCGTCCAGTTGATTTCTGCTAGCCATATTTCACGAATTAACTCACGTGCACTTGCAGGGAATGTCTTTAATAGCGTCTCAGTCCTTCCTTTTATTGTAGTGTTGAGCTGCGTGCGCCTTCCGCACGTGTTTTGCGTCCGCTCACGTCGCCTGTGACGTTTTGTTCCTGATATTTGCATACGCATGACCTTTCTCTTGAATTACGTGTTCATTGTACTGATCGCAAGAACTCCTTTTCTGCAATTTCATGGCTATCTGCTTAAAATTTGCATTGTTGCTTAAGTTTTGCGCACGAGTGTATATACGTAGGGCATTTTTACAAAAGCTAAATAAAAGCAGTGATTACTAAAGGAGTGAAAGAAAAAAAAAGAATGTATACATTTATAGGCTCATCCATTGACAATTTCGAAGAAATGTGTGCTTTTATTTTTATGTTTTAAAAAAATTGAGGTGGTGTGTGTGTAGGGGGGGGGGTACTATTAATGCTGTATATAGACATTTTGTGGCCCCAAGCAATGCACATTCTGAGACCCATTTTTTTCAATCACTGGTCAATTTACTTTAATTTTTCAGCATTTTTTTAACTTAATTAACATGTTAGGAATTTATTTCTGTTTAATTTATTTTATTTTAGTAAATTTATAAAAATATTTTATTTAAATACTTGTATTTTTGAAAAAAAGGACTAAAATAAGAAAGTTCTTAAAAATTAATTATAATTATAAAAGAATAATTTTTTACATAAATAAAGTAGTTATATAATAGATTTTAAAGGAAATAAATAAATTTTAAAAAAATGTGATTTTAAAAATTATTTTATATAAACCATCAAAGGAAAAAGAACCATTTAATTGACTATTTAATATTTCAGCATAAATAATTAATTATTTTTTAATTAGAGTTTTATATTAATGCATAATATTAGGACTATTGAAAATAATATTAGGATATTATTTTTAATGCATACTTTGCAGCTGTAATATTTAATAATTCTTAGAATTTATATTTTTTCAAATCTTATTGTTTTTTTTCTGAAAAATCTAATTTGGCAGTTAGATTAATTTTTAAAAATATATTGAGATCACTAATATTAAGCAGCATCTAATTGGAAACCAATAATAGAAATACAAAATTATATTTTGTATTTTCTAATTAATAAAAATAATTAATTGTTCTAAGTTTTGAAGTAGATTTTGTTTCATATAAAAATAGGTAAAAAAATGCATAGATATTCTGAAATATGCATAAATATAAAAATAATAAATATTGAAAAATTCATTGACAATAAATTTTGAATACTCAATTACCATATTGCTCATCATGCAACTATTTTTAGTATATGACTAGTGTTTAATAATATTCAAATGACTTGAAGAATGTATTGAATAATTTGAAATATTTTCGCCACAGATATATTTTCTTTATGCTAGATAACTTTTCAAATAAAAGAGAACCTAAGAAAAGATGACATTTTTTAAAAAAATATTAGTCTAATTTGTTTTGCTATTTTTTAAAGAAAAATATTCTGTAAAACATGCTTTACTGTGGATATTCTACATTCACAGTGAAGAAGCATTGCAGTGTTTTCTTGTAAAACAATATCTGTGTGGTGAGTGGTTTTGTTTTATTATGCACTTAATGCTAAATAAATATACCATAATATTTTTAATTAAATATTTTTTTATTAAAATTAATTTTGAATCAATTACATTTTTGAAAAAGACATTTTATTGATGCAAATGAAAATTATCTCTTTCATATTTTATTGTTAATAAATTTGATATGCTACAGTAAATACATTTTCTCTTGAAATTTTTTTTAATAGGAAAGCTTACGTGCTATATCTCCTTTAATATATTGTAATAATAATTCAAGCAACTTACTCTGCTTTAATTTTGAATGGAAATTTATAGTTGAGCTAAACATTTTTTCCGAAATATGCAACTATAGTATATTATGTTTATTTTACCACAAATACTAATAGCAAAGGGTTATACAAATGCTATGATCTTTTAAGGTTTTTTGTATAACTTATGAAATTGGAGCACATTTATATGAATTAGTTTATGTATTTTTCTTTCAAATATACTTCCTGGTTAATTTTTTTATTCTGACAGAGACATTTCTTTTACTTAATTGATTTTCACTGCTTACGAATTCCAAACTGTAATTCCTTCTAGACAATAAAACTGTAATATATTTTGTTGATTTTTAATATAATATTAAATTAGTTATTAAAGCCAAGCAAATATTAAAAACAAGAATATTGAAACCAGAATGTTGAATTTTAATCTCATATATGAAAATATGATTAATATTACTTTTATATCATATTTTACATTTTGAAAAGTATAAATCCTAAGATTTGAAATTTTATATTGGTTTTAGATTTAGAGAAAAATTAGGACTGAAAGTTGTGAGAGCACTTAAAATTGGAGACTCTGGAGTTGCACATGCTAGCATTGATATGTTATGTGCTTTAATGCAGGTAAGGGCTATTTAATCAAATATATTTATTTATATTTCTTTTAGCTCAAAAACTTAAAATATTACAAAATGTAGTGATTGAATCAGGATGAAAATATTTAACATTTTTATGGATATATTATAAAAAGTGAATTTTGCTAATAATATATATTTTAACATTTGAATAAAAATGTATGTGATATCTTTTTGTCCTTTCTTATTTTTAGTATTTGTCTGTTTAAAAACTATTTTAAATAGCATGATCCTAAAATAGATCAGATCTGTCAGAAAATATTATTTATTTATTTGTATATGAACCATTGGCTAAAGATAAAAAAGAATGAAAAATAAATCTAATGAATTATCTGCATATAACAAAATTAAGCCAAAGATTTAACTAAAATACTGTCATAAAACATTGTTATTAAATGTGATTTTGCAAATATGAGTACACAATTTTCACAAAGATTTTGCAGTAAAAATGTTATTTCATAAAAGTTTATAATTTGTTAAACTTTAGTCAAAGATTTTAAAGAATTATTCAAATTAAATTTTAATTTAAAAATATTCTGTGAATTAAACTGCAGCTCTTTTTATATGATTTTTTCTGGTATTTTTATGAAGAATATTTTAAGATTTATAAATATCATATAAATTAATATAATGTTAATGTGGTTAGTTTAGTTAGTTATTGAAATTTATGTCAACTTCTTATTTTTATCTTAGCCCATGCATGATGATTATGATTTAAGACAAGAGCAATTGAACAAAAGCTCATTGTTGTCTTCCAAAAAATTCCTTGAAAGTCTACTTGAAATGTTTATTTCACATATAGTAAGAAGAAAGTTTTTATTTTATTTACTCATCTATTGAAAGAAACAGTTGACATTTTAGGTTTATAATTGTTAATAACTAATTCTTTAAAAATTATTTAATTTATTTATTGTGTTACATATGATGCATTTTATTATGCATAATTTGGATGTAATTTTTCTATAAATTACTTCCTATTATATTGAAAAATGTAACGGACCTCCATGCTCATCAATATATATATATATATTTAAATAATTAAGATAAAATTATCACCCATTTGAAGTTTAAATACTAATTCTTTTAATATTTCCACTGTGATTTTGTATTAATTGTGCGTGTGTATTTTGTATTAGTTTGATTGATTTTTACTAAAGATTATTGACTGGCTAATTTCTAATTTTATTGTAGTGATTCATTTACAGTGATGTTAATTATCTTGTAATAGAAATCTAAATTCAAGTGATTGTTTCATTAAATTGTAATTTCTATGCTATGTATAAATAAAAATTTATCCTGAAATTTGGAAAAACTATTACTTTCATGAGCAATTTAAATAACCTTTTTTAAAACAAATATCTTTAAATAATATTAATGATCAATAAAACTTTTTGCATTAAATCATTAGAAACAAATTTAATGATATTGTCTGATTTCTAAAAAGAAATAAAAAGGAATATGTTAGTGATAAGTAGTGTTAAAATAAATATACCTTTTGTACAAAAGGGTATTATACTTAGGGACTAACCTTGTATAATGAGCATTATTTTGAAGTATAATTATAATAATTTAAAAAGTATTCTGCATATTACTATTCTTCTCATTTTCAGGTATGATTTTATTTTAACATTTGACATTAATTATTGAAAAATAGAAAAGCGCATTCAATCAGTATTTCAAAATTATTGAATAGTTAATATAACTAGTGATTAATAATTACCTATTTGCGATTTTTTTAAGTGCAAATTTTTAGACATTTTTACATTAACAAATAGTTATAAATCTGGTTTTTATAAGCTTGATAAATATTTATAATTTTAAAATGTGGATAAACATTTTTTTCTGTGATAAATTGCATTGTCATGCAGGATAAAGGTACAGGAGCACTAGTAGTTTCAGCTATGCTGGATTTTTTGACATTTGCCTTATGTGCTCCATATAGTGAAACTACTGATGGAACTCATTTTGATACTCTATTATCAATGGTTGCTGATTATGGTCGTCATTTATTCAGACTTTTCCAGGTAATTGTTTCTTTGATCAGTTCTTCTCCTAAAATATCATTTTTTATATCTATTTGATGTTTGTATATTTACGTTCAAAATATTTTTTTATATAGCAGAAAGTGTTAATACAGTGTTAAAAAAAAGAATATTCTTTTTTTACCTTTTTTTCTCTTTCTTAATAGCGTTATGCTTCAAATATCATTTGAATTATTTAGCTTTTAATCAAATTTTTTTTAATGACCTCTTTAAAATCAAAATTTGCAATGAAAATGAATATGTTTAACTTAATCTACATTTCCAGGGATTCAAAATGTGTCCCATTAACAAATTTTGTGAAAGTTATGAATTATAGTTGTTTAATGCATTTCAAAAGGATATTTTAGAAATGTATTGAATTATTTTTTGCTGAACTTGAATTTATTTTAAAGCCTTGGAAAGGGATGCAATTGGTGCATTTGTCTGAGAGAAATGTTAAAAAAATAAATATGATGTTTTTAGTAATAATTGCAGTTTTTGAAATTTAATATGGAATATTTGGAAATAATGTTTGGCCAATTCTTTATTTCTTATTATATTTTAAAGTCTGAGAAATTAATCAATTTTATTTTAACTATGCAAAAATTATAACTTTTAACCGATCTTTATTAAAACCAAAGAATTGCAATATAATTGAGCTGAAAATATATTTTAAGAAGATATTTCAGAAAATAAGTATTTAATGAAATTGCTTCTACAATGATTAATTCTTTTTATTGATATCTTAAAATTTTAATTCATGGACAGATGTCGTCAGTCACTTTTTCATTGATTTTTACCATTTCTGATGCTTCTTCACTGAATATACACATTTAATTATTTGATGTAGATAGAATATGATTCCAACCTTTAAATGATTGTGAAGACAGAATCTAGTGTACCTTTGTTAGAATTTACATTCATTCATTCATTTGTGAAATATTAAAGTTTAAAGCATTTAAAATTTATTATATGTATATATAACTTGCAATTAATTACTAGATATAATTCATGTATGCCTCTCATCTTCACAGCATACTTCCTTAGCTATTGTAAAAGGAGCTGGTCTTGTTATGAAAGCTATTATAGAGGTAAGTTTTGAATTCAAGAAATACTCACCATATTTAACTAGTTAAATGCATTTTTTTCATGCATTTTAATAGGCAATTTATTTTTTTAAATTAGTATTATCTTTTGATAATAAAATTTACAAAAAAAAACTGTGATATGATAATGATTGCATGCTATATTTATTTCATTTTAGCATCAACTATGAATTATATTTATTTCATGCAAACTGTCTTAAAATGTTAAACTTGTGAGGATGAGATTCATTCTGGCAATCTCAATTTGGCTATGTAAAAATATGTTATATTTTTTTGAAATCAATAAAAATTTTTTATAGAAATGGTTATTCTTATTTAATTTAAAGTTTTGAGATAATCTGTTATTTGTAAATTTTTATTCTTTTATAGCAAACTTATCCTACTTATTTTTTCATTATCATCTATAAATAATTACTGATGAAAATTGTAATTTCAGATTCTAGTTTGTTTGTTTTACAGCTTGAAATTAATATTATTTAAGCTGTGCATTACATTGCAATTTAATGCAATTAATTTGTTGTAATTGAGAAGATAAAGTCCTTAGTGAATTTCTTTTTTTCTATTAAGGAAGGTGATGCAGAAATTTCAGCAAAAATGCAAGAATTGTCCTTGGCTGAAGGTGCTTTACCTAGACACTTGCATATTGCTATGTTTACTCAAAGTACTGACACACGTTTTCTAACAATGCAGCAGCTATCGCGTCATCTTGTTGGTTTATGGATTACTGGTCACCCCACAGCTATGGGATTGCTGCAGAGAATTTTAGTAAGAAATCTATGACAGTTTTTTTTTTGTTTGTTACATTACAGAATTTTAAATAACATTGTATGTTTTTTTTTTAAATATATAAAAATGTTTGACTTTATTTTAATCTAGTTTAACTTAACTTATTTATGAGTGAAGATACAAGGTTCTTGAAGTTTTGAAAAACCTAAACTTAATTCTGAGTTACAAGAGTCTTGCCTTATAACATATCAATGGATAAATTTTGGATTTTTAAAAATCCAGTCAGGTTTGTATTATATCCACTTTATGAACGACTTCACTATATTGCTGTATCCCTATGTGAGTCATTTAAAAAGATCATAAAGTGGTAAAGAGGGCACTAAAGAAATAATGCTATCATTTTATTGAAGCATGACAGGGAAAAGGCATTTGAATACTTTTTACAAGAGCATGTTTGCTAGTAGCCCAAATGGGTTACTAGCAAAACAGTGTCATAGTACAGTTACAAACAGATGTTTTTGGGATAGGAATAAAAAAATTTCATTCCAGTAATTTGTTCATAATAAGCATGCTATTAATGCTTAAAATACAAAATTGTTTTTGTTGTCCTCTCAGTGGCTTTTGAAATTAGTGATTTTATTATGATAATGTCGAAATTTAGATGCAGAAACATATCTCTACTTCACAAATCTGTGTAATGTGTAACAAATTCAAAGTATAATGAAATTTATACCAGTTGAAGGCTAATATTTTTACTGACAGCATTTGTACAAAGAATTTCAATTTCATATCTATAATCAAATATGACTTATTGTTACCCTGTATTTTATTTATGAAACCAAAATAAATCACTATTATTTTAAATGCAAATGTGAAATATTGAAATTGAAAAATATTTTAATTATTTCCATAATGTATAGTACAATTACACAGTATTAGAATTTTTAGAAACTAGTTTCTTATGTAAATTAATAAATTGATTTGCTAATATATATTCCGTTAACATATTATCCATTTAGGTTGCAAATCTGCATCATCTCGTTAAATTATTTTAAAAGCTTGTTTTTTTCCCTCCTCATTGAAAATTTTGATCTGAAAGCAAGAAAATGAATCTACAATTAGGTAACACAAATTTGGGACTGCCTTCAAAACAGCCATTAAAAGTACCGAAATGTGTGCAATAACCCATTCTATCCCATCCGAGACTTAATTTTGCTTTATTAATTTTTCTTAACTTTTTCTCATTCACTGTTATTTAATTCTAGCTTCGCTTTCATTCTGTCCAGATAGAAACTCATTTACTTTAATGCACACCTATTATTTTTCATTATTATTATTATTATTTTGTTATTAAAAATCACTCATTAAGATAAAAAAAACTTCCATCATTTTCAGAAATGCAATTAAAACATTTGTGCTATATAGAGCTTTTTTTTTTTTTTGAGAAATATTTTTTGCTTTGTTTTGAAGGGAAAAAATTGTCATTAATGTAGTAAAATGAACCTGAACAAAATCCGTTGTTATATATTGTAAAACACTTAAACCATATATTTCTTCCAATATTATCTATTACATTATAACTTTCAGTTAGAATGTAAATAATTAATCCTGAAACTTGGAAAAAAAGGTTATTTTACATATGATGATGAGGCCTTTCTTGAAACATTTAGCATTCATTTAAGCATTTCAAATTTATACATTTAAAAAGATTATTTATAGAATTCATGGTAATCCATTATTTTCCCCCATCAAATTAAGCAATTTATTTTTAGAGATATTTTTCTTTCTTTGTTTCTGAAATTTCTTTAAGATATCAATAATATTACTGACAGTGTTACTATATAATGAAGTTTCATCAATATCTGAAAATTCTATTGAGGTGAATTGCTTAGTACTGTGTGGATAACTTTTTTTTCTCTCATTAATGCACTCCTATTTTTTTATTATTTGTTTATTTTTAGCCTGCAGGATTACTCTCATATTTAGATGCAACTGAAAATCCTCCTGAGAAAGCAACAGATTATATCAATATTAGAGATAATCTAAAAATTGCAGTTGTAAGTATTTATATTTTGCTATATTAAAAGCAAATATATATA
>JAPMOR010000877.1:0-55457 GCA_026543865.1 Argiope aurantia
ATTAAAAGTATCTATTTTGCATTAGACGTTGCATTTGAGACCTCGGTATGTTTAGAAAGAATCAGAGTGGGAAGCAATATAAATATTTTCAACTTAATCTTTTCATACATGGCAGCATACCTCGGAGTTGCAACTTGATGATAAATTACATTCCATCCAGCCATCTATTTCTGTTTTAAAGCTGACTCTGTCAGCCGTAGATTGAGTGTCAAGTTAACAAGACTTCGCATACGTCGTACTTATTTTACCCACAAGCATTTATTTCATTCGGAGGCCGGGATAGCCTGATTGGTACTGTTCAGCAACGGAGCGTAAAACCCTCCGCGTTTTAGCGCATGCATTAGGATGGGTTTAATTCTTCAAAATAAGGGTGAAAAGAAAGATGAAAGGTGGAGATGTTTACAATTAATAGTATTTAATAGGGGAAATCCAAAGTCAAAGGGAATACCGGACATACACTCATCGTTCCGCGTCTCACCTCTTAATGAGATGGAGTCGTTGAAATGTGGTCGTCTCCGTTGACGAAAATCCGTTGACGAATAGTAGGACGTTGGATTCGCATCCCTTGGGTTGTGAGTTCGACCCCCCTCGACCGAAGACTCCCCGCGTGTGTGGTGGCTGACGCGCGTATAAATCTGTCGTGGTCACAAAGTCCAAGTAATACCACTGGGGGTACTAGATCAGGGGTGATCGTTTTCTGACTCAGGTCAAAATTACGATTTGTGGGTGAGTGAATGAAGTCCGCCCAGTAAAAATGTTTGTGACGTGTGTGTAGCTAAGTCGTTCTCTTGGCTCTAGATGGCGCTACTGAAAAAAACAAGAGACATAGTCTTGGCATAAGCCACAAATGACTTCTTTAAATCAGTGGGCCTGTCTAGACAAGAGTCATTAGAAACAACAACTTCATTCGGATGCGATTCCAATTTTTTCAAGATGTAGTACCGTAATTTCTGTGAATGTCCTAAGTACCGTTTTCTAAGAATAAAATATTTCGGAAGAGATTATCCAAATTTGAAAGATATAATTAGCTAGCCTTACCATGTTCATGTCTTTTCATTTTTATCTGACATCAATTTCATGTATAATATTTTTATTCCATTTTCATCCGTTGATTTAACTTTGCATCTCTTTACCATTTTTAATGATTAATTTTCTTGTATTTTAAATATATACTAGTTTGGCACAGCCTGGCCAGTATTGGCCCTTGCTCCAGGAAAAAATCAATCAATCAATCACTCAAATTAAAAATGAAACTTTTTGAATATTGAAATCGAAAATATATTAGTAAGAACAAAACAATATGTGCTTAAGTCAATTTTTAAACATATATAAAAATGTTTAAATTTATTTAATGTTTTTTATTTCTGTTTAAAGAATACTCATACTCTCAAACATATAATACATATGAATACCATAACAGTGCTAATAAAATAATTTGCTAATATCTAACAATAATATTTAAATAAGCAACACAATTTTAAGATTATTTTTTTTTAAATTAAGATGCTTACAATGCATCGCAAGCAGAAATATTAAGCAGTGATCATTGATGGGCATCTATCAATAAAAGAAATTAATTATTTTCATGATTTAAAGGAGATATATAAAGAAAACAAACCATTCTGCGATGCTATTATATCTTTCAAATATATTACATTGCTACTAATTTTGAACAATATTTTAATGCGAATAGTATTTGATAAATGAATCAATTTATCCATTATTCGTTTTCCGATATTTCATTATCAAAAAAAAGAAATGTGTACATTTCTTTTACAATTTTAAATTCATACTCAATATTATGTGGTAAACTTATAATTGTTATATAAAGAATTATAAATGTTAGGTTAAATAAATAAAAAGTAATGCTTATACACAATTCAGAAAAAAAAGCGAGATTTATTGAGCTTTCAAATTAAAATATTAATTAAAAACGGAATTTTAATGCTATTTCTAACTTCATAGTTTTAAAATGCTTCGTTATTTCTTATTAATAAATTTTAATATGATAAAAATTAGTATTAAATATTGAAATATTCGTCAAAATGTTCTACAAAAAGTAAGATAATCTTAAATATAATACGTATTGAAGAGGACTTTAAGTTCTTCTAAACCTTAAAATCTGTCATTTACATAAAATTTGAAACCTGTTGTATTATAAACACAAAGCTTTTAGAAATAAATTCAATTTAAAACTAACTTTGAAACGTGTTAAGTCTAGAATTTAATCAGTTGATACATCTTTACTCATGCTGCCATCTATGTGTTATCGCAAACATTAATCTGATATTTTAACATATATGTCGCGGCATTTTATGACAATATTCTTAAAAAAGTTTTATTGGATCGAATCGATAGTATAAAATATTTTTATTTTATTGATGATAATTTAAACAATCATAATTTCAGCAATAATAATTTAAATTAATCGTTTAGTGACTTTTAACAATTTGTATCATGCCTTTTATTTGTAATATCTTTCGTGAAAAAATGAAAGTAATTAATATCATCAAAAACTGTTTACATCGATAAATGTAAGAAAATCATACGAATATTCATTTTTTTATATAATAAATTATATAACCTGAAAATTCGTTTAATTGAAATCTTTTATCTATGGAATATAGGCATGAAATGATGCACCATTCTTCATCTGAATGATTCTGCGTTTCATTTAATATTTGTGCTGCTATGTTTGCTAGCTTGTGTGCAGCATATCGTACATAAATGAAACAACAAAATAATAAACAAAACAGACGACCAAAAGATCTTTTAATGATAGGGGATAAATGAAATTATACCGTTAACCATATCGGAAAGATGACGAAAGTTTAAAGCTTTAAATCGATAATTTTGAATTTACCTTTCAATCATGAAAATATTCCAGAAAAACATATTGTAAAAGTACATACATAATAGCATTATAAAATGAGAAATCCTTTCTCCCTAATTATTTTCTATGTTGTAATTCGTAATTATAAACATTTTAATAATTATATCTTTAAAATAAATTTTTCTCTAATGCACTTCTAGATGGCACTATATGTGCGTGTGCAGATTAAAAATTGTTTTGGTAAGCAAATACTGGCAATCTAACCCTTATGCGTTCTGGCTATAAATTTATTTCACGAGCAAGTTTTGGAATATTTCATATAAAAAAAAGTGGTAATTTATATAATATATTTCATAAAGTATTTTTTAACTATAAATACTATTACTTTTTTTATCTGATTAAATCTTAAAAAACTCTGAGCAAACGAGTAATGATCTAACAATATTGTTGAAAGTTTTGATTAATTATAGAGATATATTCTCTGAATGATTGTGAGATTAATTGAGATATAATCTCTGGCATGGTTCTTCTTCATATACTAATTAAATAAATCTGCGCAATTTTTTCAAAATCTGAAATTTTTAATTAGATATTTGCAAAAATAGACCTGTGCTAAGAGCATAAACTAATACCGAAGGAAATAAATTACCTGTTATAAAAGGTTTCAAATTGAGAAAGATAAGTTGTTATAAAATGATATCATTTTTTTTCGTAAAATACTACCACGCACAGCAAAGAGTTTTTAAACATGCAATTATTTAGACTTTTCACATGTTTAGAAATCATTAAGAATATTAATAAGTTATTAACAAATTTAGAACCTTAAAATATCATTTATATAACTAGTCAATTTTCAAATTCAAAGCCATCTCAAATCTGATAGAGCTTCATTTGTTAATTAAAAAATATTATTGTCAATAACATTTCTAAATTAGAAATAAATGATTTAATCTAGCTTTGATGAGAGAAGCATGATTTCATTACCAGGCATATAATTATATAAGTTTTTGTGTAAATAACATTACCCAAAATCCGAAATATACAGACTGGTGAATCACAGAGAAAGAGATTCGGAGGTCTCACTTCGAGGTTTGGTAAACGATTGTAGCGCCACCTCTTTTGATGCCGTTGTACGGGAACTAAACGAAAGGCGCGAATTTTCGAAACGAAACAGGAAGTCGCCGCCATTTTGAGCGATTTGCTTGTTCTGAGCCTGTTGCTGAAACCTTGAAGATTCTCTTTTGATTCATATTTTTTTTTTTTTTTGCATTTGAAATTATTATTTTGCTTGATTTATCTTGTTTTGTGCATTTTCTCTTTTTTATTTGTTTAGATTTTTCTTCCTTGCGTACTGTGCTTCTTTTATATTTTTAGAATGGAAGCGAACGCCGGACTTTGTGCGACTCCAGATAAATCATTGAGGAAATTCTCTGTGAGCAAATTCATATGTTGTTATTGTTGTAGAAGTCAGAACGAAACACCTGGATTGATATTATTCAAGTTTCCTTCGGATGAGAGCAGGTATGTTTAATAATTGTTTTGAAATTAAATATGAAAATAAATTTGAACGAATTAGAATTACCTTATTTAAAGAACATAAGAAATTTCCATTTGTGCTATTGAATTGCTCTCATATTTCATAAATTTAATCATATAAAATAATATTTCTAGTTATATTTCATTGATTCTTAATTTTTTTCTTAAAAAATATATTTTAATGGATTTAATACTTTAAATATGATGTGATTTCATAATGTTTCCTATCTTTATTGCAATTTTGCCAGTGTAATAAAACTCAGAATTTGAATGTTTAATATTTTCCTCTGTGCTTGTATCAATCTTGTAATAGATAAAAATATTTTCTAGATATAATAAATGGTTTTCAGCATTGAAAGGGGATGTGACACCGGAGAATTTGCAGTATGTCTTGAGAAATGCTAGATTGTGTGACAAACATTTTCCTGATCCTTGTTTCACAGGTACTTTAAGGCGTAGATTAACAAAATTTCCTTGTCCTCATGTTGAAGAAGATTTGCCTTCTACATTTGATGACTAGGAAGTTCAACTTTTATTTAAATGCTGTTGTATTCATAATAATGAAAAATATATTAATGTTTTTAATTAAAAAGAAACAAATTGCCTGAATTGTTTTCTACAACATTTGTTTTATTTTTGTAGGTACTTAGTCACTCTATTGCAGCTGCTTTGAATTTACATGTTGCAGCTAATAGCATTGAGAGCAAAGGAATAGAAACAGCAGAATTTCTTTGGAAGATTGACAAACTATTTGACTCTGTTAATTCAAGAACATTGCATCATGAAAAGAAAGAATTATGTGCATTAACAAAAAACAGTTTCCATATTTCGTTCTGGAAAGAAATGATAGAGTGGATAGCAACATGGCATTTCAGATCAAGAAAAAGCAATAGGAGGATTGTTGTACCCTGCAAAAATGGTTGGATCTTAATTTTAAATGCTTTTATTGCAGTTTCGGAATATTTATTTACCAAAGTTAAATTTATACTTACCAACAGATTTAATCAAGATGCTTTAGAAAATACATTTTCTTCTATTAGACGACGTGGAGGCTTCCGAGACAATCCAGATGCTTATGAATTCAAACATACTATTCACAAAGTAATAATTACTAATTTTTTAAAACAGTCAACAAATAAAAACTGTGAGGATGATGATGCTTCTACTTTAATCGATTTTACATCTTTAAACAAGAAAGAATTGTGCGAGTTAATAAATGAAAATTCTGAGGACTTGGATGAAGGAAAGAAACAATGTGACATGGATAACTTGAACATAAGTACTCTAAATATAGTGGAAGAAAATGTTTTATCATATATATTAGGTTTTTAGCAAATAATATTTGTCTTCTAATGAGTGTATTAAATGCAGAAAAGTACTAGTAAATGATGAAAAAAATTTAGACAAACATACAATTTTTTTTATATTTTAAAGAATATGACATGTTTAAATCAAGATTAAAATAGCCAACTGAATATTTATTACAATACTTTTCTAAATTACATGAATGTTTTTCTGCTAATTTTGGCCTTTTTTTCTAAAGAGATAGTATAAATCAGAAATTTAGAACTGTTTTAAATCAAGTTATTTTAGAGTTTTTTAATAATCACATAGAGCACAAAGAAAAAGCACAGAGTTTTTTTTATTTCTTCTTTTATACGGATGATGATTAAATATAATACCAAAAGAATGAATAATGAAATGACAATCTACTATTCTCGAAAAAAATTTTAAAAGTTTTACATGTATAGTTTTTTAGTTATATATTTTGAAAATTAATTAGTAATGATTATGTCAATTTGCTGTTTTCAGTTTTCCACATTCTTAATTTACCATCTGAAACATGTTAAAAGTGTGACTCAAGCCAATTGTATTTTTATCTTTTAAAATTAGCATTGTTATTGTATAAGAACCTTTTTCTCATAGATTTTAAATATATAAAACTAATCACACCTCATTTTTAATTGAAATTTCTTTTTCAAATGAGCTCATGTTATATTTATTAATATTTTTGAGCGATAATATTTTTTGCCATGTAATATTTGGATTGTTTTTACTAATTTTTTTCTTAAATAAAATAAGACAAGATTATTTGGGTTGTTTGTTATTTATTACATGATTATCCTGTAATACTAAATATATGTATTTAATTTTGTTAGAATTTGTAAAATATTTCTGAAATTAATTTTGACTCTTAAAATAATTTAGGTAAAATTAAATTAGAGTACCCAAACCTGATGTATGAGAGTGATTAAAGCTAATATAAATGCAGAGTAAAATTGATTAGAAGTGGAATAAAATAAAATATTTTAAAATTTATAAATTGTAGTTTAAAATCTACTGATATATATATTATAATTAATAGAAAGTGAAAATTAATAATCAATCATAGAACTTAATATAATATGGATTTCATCCACTGTAAAATTTCAAATTTGTTCTTTAAGTAACCAAAAGTAAGTATTTATCTTGCATATGAACTTTAAAAAATCAGTTCTGGTCTAATAGATTTTTTTTAATAATTTTATGGAACTTCATAGTGAAGGGTAAATGTAATTTAATTAATCTGAAATATGGAAATAATGCATCTGAATTTCAATAGTTCACAACAAGCAGAGATGATTTTTTTATATATATAAGAAGGGAGAATATAAATGAAAAAAAATCATTTCAGATAACAATTTACTACGGGATATTATCCCAAGACTGAAATTAACCCTAGAAAAGTCAATAAAATAAATGCATTTGCTTTGTTGACATCCGTATCATGACGTCACGAAGAAAGATGACGTCATTCCACCGCGCAATAGTTCCAAGTCTCTGGCATCAACAGAGACGGCGCTACTGTCTAAGTGAATGGCCATGTTAAAAAAGTTGCCATCAGTGTCTATGAGAGTGAGACCTCTGGATCTGCTTCTCTGTGGGGTGAATTTTGGTTGGAAACTTTACACTAATTACGTCTGGACGTAAAGTACGTCTGGTATCTTTAATATGGATCATTCTTTATGCTATTAAGCAGCTGATCACAACAAGAACCTCTAATTCGTGAGTATCACCCATTCAATAGGTATCGCTAGTTGTTTAATGATGCTTAAACGATTTATTGTGTTTTCAGTCTGATGAAGAAAAGCAGAGTGTGTATTCATGACATATTAGCTGATTAAACTCCAGTTCTATGATGGTCTGTTGGAAGAGCAGATTACTAAATTACTCCGACGCATGCCAAACCAACATCCCTAGATCATTCAAAGTTTAAAACTTATTTCCATCTTAATTATTTGCATAGCTGTGTCATTAAACCTTTATTAGCTAAATTATGAATAATTTTTCCTTTCGAATATTCAACCGTACAATATTTGGTTAGAATCCAAAACCATGGATCTTGTCCATGAGTATACCCTCAATCGTGCAATATTTTCATCCTTAATTTTATAATTAATACTTGTTAAAATCGAACACTTGTTGACAGAGAGCAGTATTTAACATCTTCGTCGGCGTGGCATGCCGTTCATTCAACAAGCAAATCAAAGGAATGCGGTACGTACACCACCCGTCTTTCAGTTTCTAAAACGAAAAGCTACAGGTTTTCCTGACCTGGCTACAGGAAGGTTTTTCAACAATTACAGTGTTAATGTATTGTACTATAATTGTTCTCTATCCTTGTTTAAATTACAAATTATTCATATAATTTATAAAATGGATTCAGATTGTTAGTATTTTTAAATTAATTGGCTTTCAAAAATATAAAATTCTAGTTTAAAAAGCACTTTCACACGTTATAACAGCTTGCTTCAAAGAGAAAATAAGACTCATAAAAATTCTTAATGAATATCTGTTGATATGCTAATTATTCAATAGTCTTAAAAGCTGTGACACTAAGTTCAAAAGACACTACTTAGAATTAATGGGCATAGAAGCATTATTAAACTAAAAACTAGCATTATCAAATGCATAGATATTCAAATATTTATCACTCGAAATGCAGTTTCCTTAGTAGCAATTTAGAGTAATGTTTGTGACGCTTACATTGAAGCAATTAATAGAATGTAGTGACAATGTATTGATTCTTCGTGAATGAAATTAATAGTGATTACTAGATATCTAATGCATGTCACAGAAAGATTTGAAAAGATTTAAGAAAATAACATGATATTTATCTTTATCGAAAGCGTGTTTCATTAAGAAAAGAAATGTAAATAATGTTTAGGTAAAAAACATGAATGTTGTCAGCTCAGTGCATTATATCTTTGATTTTGCTCTTTAAATAATGTTTGAGAAAGAGGAGATGCTCTACAAAATATATAAAAAGCATGGCGATTTTTCAACTTCATCTTCAGTATCTGCTTCTATGTCACATGAATGTTGCGTTAAATGGGTGACTATATAATAATTATACTTTATTTATCCAAACCAATAAAAATAGTAAAATAATAAAAGTTATCAAATCTCAATTATAAATATATTCTTGGCAAAGGCACAAGTATCCAGCGAGATGGAGGTTTGAATTAGTTATTAAAAGATAAATAAATATAAACAACTTTTTCGCAAAAGGAAGAAAAGATATATGAGCTTTTATGCGAAATACAAAGATTTTACAAGATTTTATTCTCATGTAGCATGGCCTGTTGCATAATAGTGTACAATATTGTGCGGTGTAATTATTCAGTATTCAACGAAATTCTACAAAATTGTGAATATTGCTTTATACATTACAATATTGTATAATATATATGTGATTTTTTTTGTAATGGCGTCTACCTTTTCTTCAAGATAGTTGAGGTAAGATTATACAATATTTTTATACCTGATCTAATCATATGACTTGTACGTTCACACTGTGGTCTATTTCGAACATCAGTTTTTTTCTTCTTTTTTTCAGATTAATTCTCTGACGTTCTGGAAAACTGCTGCTATTTTTTTCATACATAGGATGTGGTTTTGAAGATAAGTGAGCATGAAAGTAGTGATAGTATATTCCTTTCTATTAAAATTGTTTCAAATTTACTCTGTGAGTGTGTTAATGTTTAAGATAGCTCTAAAATTAGGTTTATGATAAACATTTATATAATAATTCGATTATTTAGAATTTTTTTACAGAAAAAACCCTATTATTTCATATGAATTAAAGGTTAAAAAAGTAAAAAATAATCATTAATTAAGAAAAATATTATATATTATCATTTGTCTTCACGAAAAGCGAATTTTTATTCAAGAAACAGTTTACAAGCTTTAAAATTCCCATTCCAATATTAAAGACAAATTTTTTTTTGGAAGATTAAATGAAATTTGGAATAATTACGTATCATGGTGAGAAAAATGTCTCCCCCATACGCAGTTAATATCTCAAAAAATCAAAATACATTATATTCTATAAAGAATCGTATGACCATTTCAAATTCATGCTTATGTTCTCATCCTTCCATAGAGTTCTTGCTTTAATGATGATCTTTATGAGATATGATGATGTCTCTTGATAGAGAGTCATGAGAAGTGTCTTTATGATATGTGCTTTCTCGGAGAAAAATATTCAGAGTATATTTAGAGTATTAACTATACTCCATATATAAAGATTTATTGTTTCCTAAACAACATATTTTCATCTTGTTTCCCATCATGATAGCAAAAATTTTCATCTTTTTATTTCAGCAAAAGCTTTCTTCATATGCTTTAAGAGCAGTTCTAAGATTTAGTTTAATGTCATCTGATATCGCATTGTATTTGAAATTTTATACGACGTTATATAACATTGCCCAACATCGGAAAATATTGAACAATATTGCATATCAAGTAATAGTTAAGCAAACTTTTGCTGTATGTTGAAAGACAAGACTTTGAACAAACATACTGTAATAGACAAAAGTTAAGGTGGTAATGGTGATATTTCTATAAAATACAAGTACTGTATCATTTCAAACGAATGTACAGTTTTTAATGTATCATACCATATAATATTTATAGCAAGAACACATACAAAAATGATAAGACAGATTCATTTCGGAGAACATACATTTTGACTAAAAAAAGACAATAATACGAAGAAAGTTTATTATTCACAATAGGCAATCGTAAGAAAAATATAAGTAAATAATACTTGCCCCAAATTTGAAATAAAATTCTTATTATTTTTCTAAAAGTTGAACATTTGTAGAAAATTAGTCACAAAATTAAATTTATATTTATTTCTAATTTCACATAATAATATAAAATCCATTCATAATGCGGGTATCAAATCCAATCAATTGAAATAATTCCAGGAAAAACCACTTAACTTGTTTAAAATTATGATTATAGAAATTGTTGTCCATTAGTTTTGTTGTATTTTTAGTTGCAATAAACATACAATAATAGCTAAATATCTTTTGATAAAATTATCTTTTAAAACTAAAAATTTTTATTTAGCAATTAGGAGAATCGAATTTTAAATTAGCTGCAGTAAAATAAATCGATTAAAGCAGATTTTAAGAAAAGGAGATATATCATATTAATGGAAATATTGAATTCCCAGAAAACATTCTATCTTTTATTACAGCATTCCATTTCGAATTAAATCAGAGATAAAAATTATGTAAATAGTTATAGAGAAAACGCATGCCACTAAAGGCTTTTCTTTTATGTTGGTAACTTCAAGAGTACATTTTCTAAGTAATTTCTCTAATATTTTCGAAATTTAGTAATGAATAAAAACAGAAAATAGTAAAAGACTATGTAAAAGAAAATCAACAAACTGAATATATTTTTTACATAAGCTCATTTCTTATTTAGAAAGATTATTGAACTAAATCTATTCTTAAGGATTTAAGCACTATAATCATCGAACATCTTTATTTATAATTGAAAATTACAGGAATAAAGACCTGTGAGCAAAAATATCGATTTATTATGGCCGTCATTCAACCGATGAGTGTTTGATAGAATTAAGCAAAAGTCAAGTATCCTTTATTGGGAGCTCTATTAGCGATATTAAACAGCTGATCAAACAAGAACCTCTAATTTGCGGTTGTCTCCCATTCAATATGTATTGCTGGTCGTTTAAGGATGCTTAAAAACTTTATTGTGCTGCAAATGCCTGATAGAGAAGAGCAGAAAGTGTGTATTAACAGTGGTTTAACTGATAATGCAGCCGTTCTTAAACGGTCTGTTGGAAGGACGGATTAATGATTTACTCATTCATTTGGGTAGATGCTAAATTTTAAATGTTACTTTCGTCGTGATCGATACAAAAATGTATTAAATGAAATACCTGCTAGGTTCAATTATTTGAAGCTGTTTTAATTAAGAAAACTTTTACACATTCAAAAGTAAAAAAAAAATATATCTATTGTTATCTTTATAAATAAATTTTGCTCCAAATTCTATATCAGCATCTCTAAAAAAATGTTAACGTATAGAAAAATAAAACTATTGGCTATAGAAAAAAATGATAGATTGGAAAAAAAAACTTAAGTTTTTTAAATAGTATCTAACAGTGTAGATTAAAAATTTCAAATTAATTTAAAAAAATAATGTACTGATAATTTCGAATGCGCATTGACACTATACTCAATCCTGTAATAAAGTTAATACTTATTATATAAATAATAAATTTCAATAGTGCTAGAATAAGTAGGTCGTTTATTAAACAAATGAATAACTTCAGACTCAAACCAGCAAAATATTTTCTTAATTTTGAGATTGCACGCTCCGTGAAGGCCCTCTTGTTTGTAAAACGTTGATAGCTTAGCAATATTTTATGCACATTCTGTTTGCTTCGTAGCATAAATCTTTCGGTATTTGATGAATTGATACACTGCATCGTTTTAAATGCAGTTTTATTAAATTCGTTATTGCATGAATAATAACATTAGTGATTTTAATAGATAATTAATAAATGTCATATAATTAATAAACAAGTATCGGTTTCTTTATCATACTACAAATTAACAGGTCTGTTGCGTAAATATAAATATGTAATTATTCCAGGCTTTCCGCTCTTACCTGTGTTAATGTTATAATGTTATGCACAGGGTCCATAATGTTATGCACAGGGTTAAGGGAGGCCACACCTTTATTAGACAATATTCGAAAGATATTTTGATGAGATCACTTCTGCTGCTTACATGAAAATTTTATTCAAAATCAATTCTAAACATAGAATGAAAGGTAACATAATTGCTCAAATTCTAATTCCACAACTGCTATAGATATGAATATTTAGGCGCTTTCACAACAAGGAATACCACAGTCATACAGTCGGAAACTGAAGCAGAAATGTGCACATCAAATGCTTCGGAAAAGGGATTATACGAATGAAAAATTGAAGAAAATTTAAAATTTCTTCAATCTACGTCAATCTTATACAAAAGAACGAAATCTACTTTATTCCATATCGTTCCTAAACGTACAACAAAGGGCGAAGCATTTACTCATAATGGCAGACATTCTAATTCCTTTATTCATATTGCACCTGAACATTTTGGCGCTTTCATAGCAGGAAAATTCATAGTACACGCTATCGGAAATTGGCGTAAAAAAATATGTATTTCAAGTGCATCGTTGGACATTTTGGAATAAAACATTAGACGGAAATGGAGATTTTTGAAAAATGTTTGGAATCTAGTTCTACCTTCCACAAAAGAACGAAATTAAAATACAGCATCCCAACAAAACATAAAAAAAATAACTTTAACATTGTTCTTTCGATTTTCATCAACATAGTTTGATGTTACCCTTCTCAATATCCAAGAATATACTAATATTTATTCTTGTATATTCTTTGATTCAACTGATTTCATGTATGCATGTTTTAGTGTATATATTTCAGTGAGCAATTCATGACTATTTCAAACTCAACCTGCTTTCTATAGCTCTATATACTAAAGCATATCTTGTTTTATCTAGGATTTTAGCCTTGATTTCTTTTTTTCTGCCATTAAAAACTTTAATCTTTTAAAAGTTTATCACTTGGATTCATCATTGATAACCATTTCAACCACAAATTTGCAATTAATTAATTAGGCCCAGTTCTTCAGCTGTTGAACCGATACATCATCCGCAGATCATTGCAATTTTGAAACCCGTTTCCATAGAAATTATTTGCACAGCTGCGTCATTAACCTTTAATAGACAAATTATAAATAATATTTCTTTTCGAATCCTTAAGCTCACAATATTTGGTCAGAATCCCAGGGCAATATTTGGTCTTACCAGTCAGTTTAACTTAAAGCATATCTTATTTACATCTTTAATTTTCGATCTTAATAACAGTTAAAATTAAAGGCCTATTGGCAATGAACAGAATTTAACCTTTACTTTGGTACGGCATGTACTCATTTAACACAGAAGCCAAACGATTGCTGTGAGTTCAACGCATCTGTATTAACAGCCTCTAATTTTTACACTTACATAACACTCTTCAAATTTTGAAAACCAAGAGCTACAATTCACATAAAAAAAAAGACAACTCTTAAACGAAGTTCCACTGCGGAAATAAGATTTATAGGTATATTTTATATAAGAAAGTGACAGTTAAAATATTTAATTTAAAAAAGAATTAAATGTTTTATATTATATTAAATTAAAATTAATTTTTGTCATCTAAATCACTCTGAAAGTACTGCAAGTGAAAGAGAAATAATCTAATTACATTATCAAAAGTTTTTTTAAAAAAAGAATGCAACTAAATGGCAATATGATTTTTGGCATATTATAGATCATATACGAATTAAATTGCATCTGATCATTTACGCGTTTCCACAGTAATAAATGCCACAGTCGTATAATCAGAAACTGATTTAGAATTGAGTACTGCTAGTGCTTGTAAGATATATTTAAGCAGAACATGAGCCAGAAATTGAACACATTTGTAAATATCTTCAATCCACTTCAATCTTCCATAAAAGAATGAAATCAACTTTATTCCATAATGTTCCTAAACGTACTATGCAGGGAACTCATTTACTCATAATGCTAAACAATGTAATTCCACTGTTTATATTGTACCTGAACAATATAAACAGTGGAATTTAGGCGTATAAGTGGAATTTAGGCGTTCCATAGTAGAGAAAGTACATGCAATCGGAAATGGACTTTGTAATTGTGCATTGGCAGGGATATTGGAGTAAAACATTAGTAAGAAATTGGAGACGTCTGAAAAATGTCTGGACTCTACATCAACCTCCCGCAAGAGAACAAAATTAAGATGCATCATTCCAATAAAATATAAAAATAAAGAACTTCATCATCTATATTTCGATTTTTCTACAACAGTTTGATGTGCTTTTTTTTATTTTTAATAGCGAAGAAATTACGAACAGTATTTTACTTATATATTCTTTAATTGAGCTGACTTCGTATATATATGTTTTAAGATATATTTGAGAGTGTTTTTCATTCCTTCAAAAAAAATTGCTTTCAAAAACCCTATAACTTCATGTAATAAATAATATCTTGTTTTATTATGTATTTTTACTGTGCTTTATTTCTTTGAGTCATTTAAGAATTTTAATCTTTTAAAAATTTACCACGTGATTTTTATCATCGATATCTATTTGAACCACATATTTGCATCGATTAATCAGGCCTAGGTTTTAGCTAAATCTCCAGGTCATTCTTAGTTTAAAACCCATTTAAACCTAAATAATTTTTATCGCTGTGCCAATAAGACTTTATTAGAGAAATTACGAATCATTTTCCCTTTTGAATCCGCAGGCGCACACTATTCGAACAGGATCCAAGACTACCAACGAGCAGGCAAAGAATTTAGTTTGAATCGTTCTGTATTCATATCCATAATTTCATATATCTACACCTATAAAAATTGGCAATTGATTTCTGTGTTGGTGTGATTTGGTAACAGCTCATTTCAAATACAACTCAAACGACTGCTGTAAGTAGATTGCCAAATGAACTGACTTCAAATTCAAGCTCTTAAGCTTTTAAAAACTAAGAGCTACAAAAACCATTAAGACGTAGATACCAAAATAGAAAAACGGAAAAATCTGCAAGTAATATTTACAGGAATATTTAATATGAAAAAGTAGTAATGAAAATATTTCATTTAAATAGGGATTTTTTTTTTTGAAGTTTTAGATTTGTTGGGTAGCGATATAAATTGTATTCACTTCACTGATTATAATATTACATTTTCTTATTTGTATCGTTTTATTTTCTAATTAGAATTTACCACTATTTCGGTATTTGATTAGTTTTGCAATAATTAAAATCTTAATTTATTTTTAGGGTGTTTTTTTAAACTGACAGTACTCAGCTTTCTCTATAATTTGAATTATCAGCCGTAAACGCACCAAATTTTATACGGGGACGATTGACGACATGGGAAAAAGGAATCTGCGAGAAAAAGTAGTTCCAAAAGTTGCCGAAAGAGGATAGAGGTCGCTTTGCGCTTTAAGAGAGCTAAAATTTTGCATTAAACACGGGGAAAATTGCAAAAGGCAAAATCTCTATTACGTAGTTGACACTAGTGACAATATTTTGAGTAACATGCGTCTCACATTAGCACAGCGTTCATTACTTGTGAAGCTCTTTTATCTTAATCAATGCAATGCAGCGTCAGCTCTTCGCGAATTTAAAAGTCGAAGCAGTTTACGTGAAGGACCTCTATAATTTCATGCAGTGAAAGCAATGATTAGAAAATGTGAAAAAAACAGGTTCTCTCCCAACTCTGCCTGGTACAGGACTGAAACCAGTATCGGAGGATATGATCACAGATGCTGCGTCTGCAATCGTTGAAACAAAACACTGCTGGTAATAGCAGCACACGTGGAGTTGCCCGACAACAGTATGGAAATTTTTTACAATTTTATCCATATAAAATTAGCCTTTTCCATGAATTAAACTTACAGATTATGATCTTCGATTAACCTTTGATTTAACATTTCTTGTCAGGATGGAGGTCGACGAGACTTGGCCTTGGATGATTCTCTGGAATGATGAGGCTCATTTTTTTTTTCAATGGGACTGTTAACACTCAGAATTCTAGAATTTGGGCATCTCAACAACCCCGTGCATTTCAAAAAATCCCAATCCGTTGTCAAAAAGTAACTGTTTGGTGTGGTTTTACCTTAGGATTCATCATCGAAACATATTTTTTTAGACTATTACCCAAGAAAGACAGTAGACCTGTTCCGTAAACGCTCGAAGATATCATGATATCTTGAGTAGTTTTGTTATCCCACAACTTCAGCAAAGACAATGCTTAGATAGAATTGTATTTATGGGGGTAGGAGCACCACCACATACTGGTACATATGTATAGAAAGTGTTGCGCCATCATTTTACAGATTTAATCGCTGTTTTCGTGTTGCATGGCCACCTCGCTCCCTGGATCTAACCCCATGTGAATTTTTTTCTGTTTGGTTATTTAAAATCGAAAGTTTATCATGGTGGAATCTCTCAGTTTTAAAGGAAAACATAACATGGACTGTTATGAACATGCCTCCTGAAATATTGCATTCAGCTGTAGAAAGTACGGTGTACTGAATGCTTAGTCCAAGAAAATGAAGGTCATATTGAAATAGCCGATGTCTTTCCCGGGAAAGCAATTCTATTGAATATAAACAAAAGAACAAAGAATAAAAAGGAAATCGAATAGAATCGCCTCTTTTTCTTTAATTGTAACCATTTACAGAAGATATTTTTTCGAATAAAGCACATTTGTGGAAAAATTAATTCCTTGATATTCATTTTTCTGTTTACTGTAGCTTTTTAACATTTTAACGTGCAGTTAATCTTAAAATTTAGATCAAGAGCGTCGCATTCTCCCCTATTGTCAACTTTTCGAACTAATTTTTTTTCTCGGATTCTTTTTTCCCATGCCATCAATAGTTCAAGGACAAATTTTGGTGGCTTTGTGTCTGATAGTTCGAGCTACAGAAGTCTCTCCCTACCGCCAGTTAAAAAAAAAACACCCTGTATTATAACTAGTCTGTGTTCTGGTTTAATTTATGAATTGTTATATAAAGTATGTATTGGATTCAAATTATAGTTTTTTTAATTAATTAACTTTCAACATGCTGAAATTCAAATTGCAAAAAGCATTTTTGCTTCTACCAACCATTTGCTCCAGTGCAACAACCGAACTCATCACAATTCACTCTGGACATCTGTTGATATGTTAATCACAATAGTATTTAGAAGCTACCACGTCTCTACAGGGATCCTTCAAGGGGCACTACTTATAGCTAATTTGTACCAGCGTATTATTAAACTAAATAGACAAATGCATAGATATTCAAATATTAAGCACTCGAAATGCTGTTTCCTCAGTACGATTTAGCGTAATGTTTGCAATGATTATGACAATTAATACAGTGCGATGGGATTATATTAAATCTATATGAATTTAAATAGTGATTTCTATATATAATATGCATGGCATACTAAGATTTAAGAAAATAATGCAATATTTATCTTTGTTGAAATAATTTTTCAATAAAAAAAGAATTGTTATTAATTTTTAATTAAGGAGAAGGAATGCTGTTGTTTCACCATTTTATTTCTTCTATTTCACTTTTTAAATAATATTTGGGAAATAGCTATGCATTATATATAAAGGAAGGAGATTTTCACTATCGTCTTTTGTATGTTTTTATATATATTGAAAACGAAACAAAGTAGGTGACTAAAAGGTTTTTATGCACATTGATAATAAAGAACAAAAATATTGGAACAGTAAAAATTATCAAAATTTAGTTAAATCTATATTCTTGGCAATAGCGCAAATACCCAGCAAGAAGGTACGGTTTGACTTCGTTATTATAACAGAAATAAGTATAAATTTAACATTGCAGCAAAAGAAAAAAAAAGAAAACTGAACTTTAAAATGAATGAACTTCAATGCTTTTATAAGATTTTACTCCCATGTAACATGGCCTATAGTAATAAGTACAATATTCTGTGATATATTTTTTTCAGTATTCAATGATACTATACAGTATTGTGAACATTGCTTAATACGATACCATGTTCTACAATATATATGTACTATGAGGACTATTCCAATGAATGACATGTGCCTAATCTTCAAGAAAATGAAGAAGTTTCATGAAGTGAATTTGCTTTCCTTTCTACCCTAGCTAATCATATGACCTTTAAGCCCGCGCTTTGGTTCATCTACACCAGCCAATTTTCTTTCGCAATCAGTTGGTGTGTCTCAGAAACTGCTATTATTATATCTTTCATATATAGGAATGTTTTTGGAGGACGAGCAGCAGATACATGAATAATGTTAAGTGCATTCCTTTCTTTTAAAATTGAATTAAATATACCCTGTGAATGCGCTAACGTTTAAGAGGGATATAGAATCTTATTTTTGTTAAAAAATTAAACAATGATTACAATTCTATAATTCAGAATTTTTTATAGAAAAAAAACCTATTATTTCAAATGAATTAATGCGAAAATTTGAGTATGGAATCAATAATCATTAATTAAGAAAAATGTTTTGAATTTTCTTTATTCTTACCACATGTGAATTTCTATTCAAGGAAGAGTTTAAATACTCGAAAATTCACATTTTAATATTAAAGACAAATTTGTTGTTAAAAGAGTCATTGAAATTAGGAATAATTTCTAACAAAATGGGACAAAATGTCGCCCCCCCCCCTCCACACAAAGGACTGTTAATGTTCCGAAAATTCAAAGCCTATTGTAGTTTTATATGATATAAGGAAACACGTGACCATTTCAGATTCATGCTTAAATTTTCAACATTCTATTGAATTCTTCCTTTGCCTAGTTGAGGTCAGTCTTTCTGGTAGTCATTTATAGAAGATAAAATATACAAGTATACCTAAAGTATAAACTATACACTAGATATATAGGTATATTTTTCCTAAAAAACATATTTTAAATTCCAATAGCAAAGTGGTTTCCTTGCATGAAAAAAAATGTCAAAAATTGATGGCAATTTTCATCATTTCATTACAGAAATAGACTTTCAACATGTGCCCTAGGAGCAATCTGTTATCCTCTAAAATATTTGGTAATAATATTTTAAATACTGTATTATATCATAAAATATTACTTAATATTCGAAACATACAACAATATTGCACATGAGGTACTTCCAGGTAGCTAAAGCAAACTTTCGCAATATGTTAAAAGCAAAAGACTTTCAATATACTATAAGGTTATAAAAATTAAAGATAGAAATGGGGAACTTTCTATAAAATAAAACTACTATTTCATAGCAGAAGAAAAAATTGGAGTAAAGATTGAATGTGAGTTGTTATATAGAGTAAGGTTTATAGCGACAATAGACAATAAACGGTTGGAACTAATTCAGGAAACTGTACCTATTATCCAAAATAATAAAAAAAAAAGAAGAAAGCAGATTACTCTGGTCAGGAAATCATAAGTGGATCATTAGGAATACACCCTCCAAATGCTAAATTTTCAATAAAGTATGAGTTATTACTTTAAAACGTGAACGTAGTATGATAGTAAAGTATGCCATTAAATGAAATTAAATTATTCAAAATAAAATAAATCGAGGACAGCATATTTTAACAAAAGGAAATGTATTAGCATGTATTAATAGGAATGACAAATTAACTGAAAACAATTTATTTTGTAATTCTGTTCTTAATTTCGAATTAAATCAGAGGCATAAATGACTAACCAGTCATGGAGAAACAGCATACCACTAAAGGCTATCATCTTATGCTGATAACTTCAAGATTACTTTTTCTTCGTTCCTCTGTTTCTGAAATTTAGCAATGGCTAAAAAATAAGAAATGGTAAAAAACAATTAGAAAAGAACATTTATAAACGACTATCTCTTTGGTATAATCTCGTTTCTTATTTAATAAGATCGTTTAACTAAAACTATTTTGAAGGATTTAACATTTTAATCATTGAAAGAATTTTAATTACAGGAAGAAAGACAATGGGATAAATGACGATGTATTATGACTGTCATTATGTCAATGAGTGTTTGATAGAATGAGCAATCGTCCGGTATATTTTATTCGGAGCCCTCTTGATGATATTAAACATCTGATCACAAAAGAATCTCTTATTCGCGATTACTTCCCATTCAATACGTATCGCTGGTCTTTTAATGATGCTTAAAATCTGTATTGTGTATAAAATGTCTCATAGAAAAGAGCAGAAAGTGGGTATTAATAGCAGTTTAACTGATTCAATAGCCGTTTTAAAACGGCCTGTTAGAAGGACAGTTTAATGAATTACTGATTCATATGGCTAGATGCTAAATTTTAAATGTTGTTTCCTCAATGATAGTCACAATAATTTATTAATATAGCTGAAATATCAACACCTTGCACTTTTATGAAACACTTTATTATTTGATTAAGAAAACTGTTTATACATTCAAGCTTAAAAAATAAGCTCTTTTATCTTTATAAAATTATACACTTCTATTCCGTACCACTAATTTTGAAGGAAATGCTGATATATATAAAAAGCAATGCAGTTTGCTGGGACAATTGTTTATTAGAAAACGAATAAAAGGTTCGTTTTACTTAGTACTTAGCAAAGCCGAATGACAATTTTCAGCTTTAGTTCTGTTGGTTACGTTCTGATAAATGTAATGATTACCGCATAAATAATGAAATTTAATAGTGCCAAAATACGCCGCCAGTTTATTAAATAAATGACCACTTCAGAATGAAAAAATATATTTGCCGAACTTAAAGAAATGCACGCTGAATGAAGGTGTCGTGATTTGTAAACGCTTATTGCTCGATAAAGTTTCAAACATATACTAAATATAATCACCGCAAAATTGAAACACTGCTCATTAATTCAGTTCTATTAAATGTCAGCCTTAATGCACAGCAATACTATTTAATGTCTATAACATGTACAAAAATTTCTGTAGTGGTAATTTACTATAGTTAGGTAGGTATAAACAGTTACTTTGAGGATAATTATATTTTCATTCAACAAAATTTTTAAAATTATTATTGAATCCAATTATTTTCATGCTTTTTCTTGTATACTACCATATATTTCTTTGAAAAATTTTTTAAAAAATTATATGTATGAGAATTTGACGATTTATAAAGTTTTGATATTTGAAATGTTAAGGAATATACATGATTCATATCTTTTTAAAGACGAAAAAGCGCACTTTTAGGATTAAATATGTCTGTAAACAAGATAATTTATAAACACTTGGAAGTAGAAATATGAAATTTCGTGTATAAATTTAATACCAGAATGTTTAAATTTATATCTAATTGTGAGTGAAATATATTGAGAAAAATTCAATCCATTCGGCTATCCAATTATAAATAAACGTGATGTCTGTGAAAAGCAAAGAGCTTGTGGAGATTGCATTGTCTGGAATAGCAAGACCAATCCAAGACGCAGCTAAATAACAAGACCACAAGACAAAAAGTAATTACTCGAGTCAATTAGTTGTTATATGGCGTATAAGTTTCACCACAAGCTACACAGATAAAAATAGGTACACTTGGTTATTCAATTTTCTGGATCTTGTGTATTAACTGTGTATCAGTGACTAATTTCTACACAAATGTCAAATGTTTTTCGCTAAATTCAAGACGAACATAGATATTTCTTATCAATTGTTCATCCGTGCCATGTAATTAATAAACAAGTGCTGGTTTCATTACCATACTACAAAAGTAAACTCTCTGAAGTGTAAATATGAAAATTTAATTACTCCTAGCATTTAAGGATTTGACCGAAATCCATAGTTTTACGCACTGGGGATGAACGTTGTGACACCTTTATTAAAGAGTATTCGAGAAAATTTGTCTAAATTACACCTGATGGTTTTATGAGAATTTTATTCCAAGTCGATTGAAACATAAAACGAAGGCCATCACAATTAGTCACAGTGTCAAAACATTCAATTTCTCTGCTTCTTTTGCAACGGAGCATTTATGTCTAATAAACAGGTATTGGTTTCATTACCATACTGCAAAAGTAAACTCTCTCTTGTGTAAATATATATATTTGACGCGGTGATTATTTATCAGCTTGATTTTTCTTTATTGGTTGATTATTTATCAGTTTGCTTTATTTTATTGTGTTTTTATTTATCAGCATTTTTTTCGAATAGAGGGCGCCACAAGAGTTGTACGAATGTTGCATATATTTCGTCATCGGGTCACCAATGTAGCGATTGGTTAAAAACGAGAACCGATCTCGCAACGTTTGGGTTCGTAGCCGAGTAACAAGACAAAAGTAATTACTCGTGTCTCGTAGCTGTTATCTGGCTTATAAAGCTTCACCATATTAGTCCCCCTCCACCCAATTTTATTGGCTTTTTTGGTACTTGATAATCTCCAAATTTAGATTTAATATGCCTATGGACCTTGCAGTTTTGGCATCTAATGCATGCCTTTACCCATTCACCTACTTGCTTCTTTATCAACTATTCGGAAGTTTACACAGTGGAGAATACCACAGTCATACAATTGGAAACAGACTTAAAAATGAATACACCTAGTGCATTGGCGGGCATATTAAAGTATTATTTCAGTGGGAATCTCAGGAATCGTTTATCATCCACCTCTGTCTTCACGAAATAACAAAATCAGTTTTCTTCTAGATCGGCCCTGAACATAAAACGAATTACAACACAATTACCGAAAGTGCCAACATTCCAATGCCAATACTTCTTTTGAACTTAAACCTTCAACATTTGGGTCTTTCCACAGTTGGGAACACCATAGTCGCAAAATCAAAAAATGACGAAGAAATGAGATTTCCAGTCCGTCAGTAGGATATATTGAAATACTAGCCATTACCTGCGAATTCGTTCGCATGGAATTTTAATGTATATGTATGATAACTGACGGTCTGATCAAAATGTAAAATGTTATCAAACCGTATCATTATAGTGTTGTTGAAAGAAAAGTCTGATATGATATAATCAAGAAACTTGTAACTGATTGAGAAAGGTCTACGAGAAAATTTCAACATTTATTTTTATTCTAATACCATAATGTATACAATATTAAGCCCTGGTTTAGCCCTGAGATTTGTTGATCGTCATTGTTAAAGCCCATTTTAAAGGAAATTGCAATCTCTTGAAACAAAATGGCAAGATGTTTGGATTAACATGTATGCGGTTAATTAAAACGCAGCCTCCTTTAGCAGCTCATGTAATAGTGGTAGCTTTTATAATATTACTGCCAAACTCTCTGATACGAAGCCTTCCACCAGCCTAAACACAATATCTTCTTACAAAGCGTCCTTGTATGTATCCCTCAACTGGAGGAGGTTTGACAGTCCGCAAGTGCTCACTAAAATTGCAATCAGGTCTTCTAGCTACTTCCATAGTCCGAGCTTTATTACTCCTCTTCGAAAGATTAGATTTGCGTTTTCTGAGAACTTAGAAAAAGTATCAAATAATAACATATAAAAAATACTAATACTAACCTAAAAAACGATGCACTTAAAGCGATAAATGAAATTATTAAAAATATATAATAAAACAAAATAGAAAATCAAGTCCGTATTTCTCTAAAATCAAGTCAAGTCTATTTTATTTATCGATCGAGTTTGAGATAGCTACAACAGTATAATACACATAATTTTTAAACTTTTATTTAAAATTAAAATACAATTGTCAACAATCAGAATACACTACGCATGCGTGAATTTTCAACGCCAGTTGGCGTAACGCAAATGCGTGAATTTTCTACTCCAGTTAGGGTAATGCAATGCAGATTAGAAATTTTTTTATTTCCTTTATTCTGTTTTATTTTAATTTAAAAGTACTTCAGAATGAATCCTAAAGATCGATTAATTAACAATTTTTTTTTAAATGCATCAAAAACTAAGAAAATGAACAGAATCATTTGAAATAATCGATCTAAAATATCTTAAGTCTTGCCTCTTCAGCATGGGAAAGAAAAACTGAAGCCCTACTCATTTTGGTGGCGGAGAAATGAAGACTTTTGGCGGGAAAGTTAGTTTTTAATTAATAAAAGATTAACTACTCAATTAACCGGAATACATAGTAGCCTATGTCCTATTCCAGACTATAAACTATCTCTGAGGCACATTTCATCCAAATCCGTTCAGCCGTTATGGCATCATTGACTAGCAAAGATCCATCCATCTATCCATCCAAACTTTCACATTTATATAGTAGTATAGATTACAATGAGTAAGAAATTGAAGATACCTAAAAATATCAGCAATCTTACACAATAGAACGAAATCAACTTTATTTCATATCGTTCTAAAGGTACAACGAAGGGCGAGGCATTTCTTCATAATGACAAACAATTTAATTTCATTGTTTATTTTGCACTTGAATTAAATCTTCAATTCTTCTTTAAATCAAATGATTTTGTATGTATATATATATTCTAGTATATTCCAGTTTGTTTGTCCAGAATATATATTCCAGTTTGTTTTTAATGACTGGATGAAACAAATTGCTTTCAATAACTCTTTTTATTAAATCATATCACGTTTTATCTTGGATTTTAGCCTTGCTTTCTTTTCTTGGTGCATTAAGAATTTTAATCTTGTAAAAGTTTACCACTTCGTTTTATCATTGATATCCATTTCAGCCACATATTTGCACAGCATAAATAGGCTTTGATCTTCAGATGTTGAATTTATACATCATTTACAGATCATTGACATTTTGAAACCCATTGAAATTATTGGCACATCTGACTCATTAACCCTTTAATAGCCTAATTATAAATAATTTTTTTTTGAATAAGCAAGCGTGCAATGTTTGATTATAATCCAAAATCATGGCTCTTACCCATGAGTTTAATTTGAATTATATACTTTAAAACCAGTTGAAATTAAAAGCTTATTGACAGTGAATAGAATTTTACCTTTGCGCTGGTGCAGCATGCTTTCATTTACAACAGAAACCAAACGTTTGTTGTAAGTACAATGAATCTGCATTAACAGCCTTTTATTTTTATGCTAATATAACGCTCTTTAAGTTCTGAAAACCATTAGCTGCAATTGACATTACAAGTAAGGCTGTTATCATAATTCACAATATGCGGAAATAAAATGTATAGGAATATTTTATATAAGAAAGTTGTAAATAAAATTTATCAGTTAAATAAGAGTTAAAGGTTTTTTTATTATATTAAATTATCATTAATTTTTCTTCTAAATAACCCTGAATATACTGCAAGTAAACGAGACTCAAACTAATTATATTGTTAAAAGTTTTTTTTAATTGTAACTAAGTTGCAATATCATTTTTGGCATGATTGTAGATCATATAAGAACAAAATTGCATTTGAACATTTACGTGTTTCCACAAAAAGAAATGCTCCTTTCGAAAAATCGGAAACTGATTTAAAAATCAGTATTGCGAGTGCATATAGGATATATTAAATTGTCATATGAAAGAGAAGTCGAAGGCACCTGTAAATTTAATTCAATCTACCACAAAGGAACGAAGTCAATTTTTTTCCATATCGTTTTTCATCATGCAATTCACGATAACTCATTTACTCATAATCCTCAGCAATCTAATTCAACTCTTTATATTCCAACTGAACAATTGGGTGTTTTCACAGCCGAAAAAATTATAGAACATGTAATCGGAAATTGATGTTGAAATGTGTATTTCAAGTGAATCATTGGACATTTTGGATTATAATACCAGAAATTGGAGACTTTTGAGAAATGCTTGGACTTTAGTTCTACCTCCACAAAAGTAGGGAATTAATATCCATCATCTTAACAAAACAGAAAAATAAATAAATTAATGATCTATCTATTCGATTTTCATCAACATAGTTTGAAAGGGTTCTTTTTACCTTTCTTAATATCCAAGAACTTACTGATAGTGTTTTTTCTTTGTATATTCTTTAACTTTTCTAATACTAAACTAACACATATTTTAGTTTTTTTTTTCATAACTCCATTTATTAAATCATATCATGTTTTATCACGGATTTTAGCTTCCGTTTTTTTTCTTTGCGCTTCTGCTTAATTTTATATATTAATACCTTTTAAAATTAACTGCTTTATGACAGCAAACAAAATTTAACCTTTGTTGAAGTGCCTCAACATTCATCTCCCCTGCAACTCATACTCTTAACACTAAAAAACTAAAGAGCACAACAAAAGCTTTCAAATTTTATTCTAATTTAATACACCAAATTCTTTAAATAAAATAAAGCTACTATTCTTAGAGAAAAAAAAAATCACCGCAAAAATGACCCGGAAATAATATTTATAGGAAAATTTCATATAAGAAAGTGGTAATTAAAATATTTCATTTAAATAAGGATTAACTTATTTTTATTACTTTAAAATACCACGATTATTTTCATCTGACTCCCCCTTGAAAATTCTTCAAGGAAATTAGAAATAATCTAATTATATTGCAGAAAGATTTGTTTAATTGTAACGAAACTGCGATATGATTTTCCGTATGATTCTAGTTCATATACGAACAATTAAAATCTATTTAATTTTTTCAATATCTAAATTTTTTTTAATTAGATGCTTGCAAAATCATTTTACTGCTAAGAACATAGATAAAAAAAATTCTTTCTCATAAAGGATTTCATATTACAAAACATAAGTTTTTATGAAATGACATTATTTTTTTTTTTCGTAACATACTTTTAAGCGAAGTAAAAATTTCCGAAACATGCAATTGCTTAAACTTTTCACATGTTTCAAAATCATTTAGAATACAAATAATTGTTAAAAAATTCAAAACTTTGAAATATATATTATTTCAAAGTCATCTAAAATCAGATAGAGCTTCATCTGATAAATTTAAAAAAATATTATTGTCAATAACATTTATAAATCTGAATGCAATTTGATTTAATCTTGCTTTGTTAAGAAAATTATAACTTGATTACTAGGCATATTATTATATATTTTTTATACAATATGTATTAATTCAACATATGGCGTTAAATGATTCGAACTGATATATAGAAATATGCAACATTTATGTCTGAAAATTACAATTTCTGTACGAATTGCTGCATCGATTCTCACATGAGTTATGTTGTGTTTCTTAAACAACAACATAACAAAGAAAATCGGAAGGAGCTCGAAAGGGGGAATATTGGTACTAAATTTACAATTCGTTTGTAGTGATCGTAGCGCCATCTTTCATTCATGTCGTTCTAAAGAGCTACCTATCTACTTTCCCTATGTTTATATTTCGCCCAGGGAAATCCCTGTTGTATATATGCTTGCGCTAAGTAGTGATGTTCCTATAGTTGTTCGTGAAATAAAGAGTTTATTTTTCTAATAGCGATGAAGTGTTTTATAGAATACACTAGTTGAACATCAGCACTGGTGACCTCAGACAATGAGCAAAAACCCAACCTTCGCACACATTTTGTGGCGCCATCTAGACTCTGTCCAAACTAATTTGGCGGTAATGTATATTCTATGCATGCCGAATCGCAGTCGTTGTCGAGGGAACTGGGTTACTTTAAAGTACAAAGTTACTACAAATGCAGATCGCTGGCGAAACTTTATCTCGCAATTTTTTCTAAAAATAATAAATATTTATTATTATATTATCATTTTAAATCAGAGAATTAATTATTTCCTTATCTTCATTATTTTTTAATATTTTTGATACATGACTTTAATAAATCTTTAAAGTTATTTCAATTCGTTTCATCGTTTAAAAAAATCCCAAATCTTTCAATATTCTTTAAAGTTTTGTTTGGCTAATGTTTTTCGAAAAGATATCTCTATCATCGTTCTCATCTTTTAAAGCTTTATCTAATGTTTAGATCACATTTCTACAAAAAAAAAAAAAAAAAAAAAAAAAAAAAAAAATGGATTTTTTGTCGAATGCAGGATAATGTAAAGTCATCCACTTTTACAAACCTTGAATGTTTACCTATTGAGCCTGGTCGCTTCTTTGCAGGGTGTGACTAAAAGACTGGATGCCTTTATTTCTTTTTTTTTTCAAGTGAAAAACTGTTATTTGAGAAATACCTGTAAGATTCGAAACTTCATCAATGATTTGATTGATAGAATCTTGAGGGTTTGCCTTTCAGAGTGTAAAAAAAACACTTTTAATATGTTTCTGCATGTTTAACTTTTTATTGGTTTCCCTCGTGTTGAAGGTGTATACAGCGTGATTGGTGGCAATACTTTTTCAAACATTTTAGAAATGAATAGAAAGGACGACTTAAATAAATATCAACAATCAAAATTAATAACTATTAATGTGATTAACAGTAAAATAAAAGCTGGTAAAAAAAAGCTTGAATAATAAAGTGCGAATGATGATACTAGCGTCACATTTTCTGCCTTTTAAAGTACTGCCAAGTTAGGGTGAAATAGAGTATATCCGGAACAAACCCTCTATCCGCAGCTTGGCGCAACAACAACTAACTTCGCTCGCCATAACGCTTAGCACTACAAAAACACGTCGCTCGCACGCCAAATCAAAAAAGGGGTAAGGCGCATTAGTCTCAAAAACCACACACATCACCAGTCACTCAACAACCAATAATATACATCACCACTCAATTGCAAATTACAGTTACGGAGTTAGTAACCTGCAAAAGAACACGACTGAATTTTTTGCTGGTTGAATTTGAATTCCCACATAACATTTAAAAAAATTAATTTAAAAAATTAAATTCTTATTATTAAAATTTAGAAGAAAAGTTGTATGGAATTCAAATTAATTACATTAAAAAATAATATTTTGTTTCTTGAAAAGATATCAGCTCCAATTGCTTATTTGAAGACGGTTAGGTCTATTTTTGTGCTCTGTTAAACTTTCTATTTCTTGATTTCTTTTATAATTTCTTTCTTCTGACTCAATAGAACTGGGAAGAGTCCTCTTTTTGACATTCAACCCTCCCAAACACCTCCAGAACAGTTCAAATAACATTTTGCACCTCCATTAATTAGCTAGAATTAGCGAAGAATTAAATTAAGTGCAGGTGTAAGAATTTTCAGTGAAGCAGTCAAAAATGTTTGCATGAAGCTTCAACTATTGACATTCCATAAGTAATGAGAACGATTGACGTGCCACGTACGGTATTGTTTCACATTCATAGATATTTCCGGTATTGATTTCATCATAGATTAGCTTTAATAATGAATAAAATCAGGAAATGATAAAAAAAATTATAAACTGGACTTTTTTTTTTTGCTATAAGCTCATTTCTTATTTAAAAATATAGTATAACTGAAACCATTTTAATCGACGCAAGCACTAATCATTGAAATATTTTTAATTGCAGGAAAAGAGATGGTGGGCAAGAGGAAGAAGTATTACGGGCATTATTATATCGATGAGTGTTAGATAGAAATGAACAATTTAATCATGCATTTTAGTTGTAATATCTTTTATGAAAAAATAAAATTAATTATTATCTTCGAAAAATGGAAGAAAATCATACGAATATTCTTTTCATATATAATAAGTGATATAACCTGAAAATTTCTTTAGTTAAAAATTTATATTTGGCATATAAGCAAGAAATAATGCCCCATTCTTCATTAGAATGATTCTGCGTTTCACTTAATATTTTGTTGTTACGTTTGCTAGCAACACATAGATGTAAAAACAAAACAATAAACAAAACAGACGAAATTTTTTTTTCTAATGATGTGGTAAAAAGGAAATTTTACTGTCAACCTTGTCGGAAACCATCTCTTTAAAATGAGAAATTTAAGTTTACCTTTTACTCATGTAAATATTCCGTAAAAGATTTTGTAAAAGTATATATCAGATAGAGAAATAAAATGAGAAATATTGTTTCCTATATTATAATTCATAATTATAAACCTTTAATACGCTATATAATTAAAATAAATTTTTCTCTAATGCAATCATAGATGGCGCAAATTGTGTGGATTAAAAATTGCTTTGGTTAGTCCATACGGTCAATCTCTTTTAGCTAAAGGGTTATTTCACGAGCTGATTTTACCGAATGATATAAATTTTCCTGCGTTGAAAACACAAAAATGCGTAAAATTTCACCTATCCACGAACTTATGTTATTATGAAAAATATGTAGCTTTTGGAACAAGTTGCTAAAAAAACATGTCGAATCGAATAAACAACGACATAATGATGGGATTTGTAACAAAATTATTGCACTTTCTTATCATGTTATCCCAAAAGTTGCTGTTTTTCTATCTTTTTTCGTCCTGTTATTTGAGTTGAAGAAACTGGCTTTTCTACTTATGAAACAATACAATAACTATTTGTTTAAAGGAAACGTTTTTGTGTAGCAGTATCATTAACACTTTAATGGAAAAATTATGATTAAAACCACAGAGAAGGATATCCAGAGGTCTCACTCTCTTAGACACTAATGGCAACTTTTTTAACATGGCCATTCACCTAGACAGTAGCGCCGTCTCTGTTGATGCCAGCGACTTGGAACTATTGCGCGGTGGAACGACGTCATCTTTCTTCGTGACGTCATGATACGGATGTCAACAAAGCAAATGCATTTATTTTATTGACTTTTCTAGGCCTAATTTGAGTCTTGTGATAATATCCCGTAGTAAATTGTTATCTGAAATGATTTTTTTTCCATTTATATTCTCCCTTTTTATATATATATAAATAAAAAAAAATTCATCTCTGCTTGTTGTGAACTAGTGAAATTCAGATGCATTATTACCATATTTCAGATTAATTAAATTACATTTACCTTTCCCTATGAAGTGTCATCAAATTATTAAAAATAATTGTATTAGACCAGAAATGATTTTTTGAAGTTCAAATGCAAGGTAAATACTTACTTTTCGTTACTTAAAGAACAAGTTTGAAATTTTACAGTGGATGAATTGTATATTATATTAAGGTCTATGATTGATTATTAATTTTCACATTCTATTAATTATAATTTATATATATGAGTACATTTCAAACTGCAATTTATAAATTTTAAACTATTTTATTTTATTCCACTTCTAATCAATTTTAATCTGCATTTATATTAGCTTTATTCACTCTCATATGTTAGGTTTGGTTACTCTAATTTAATTTTATCTAAATTATTTTAAGAGTGAAAATTAATTTCAGAAATGTTTTACAAATTCTAACAAAATTCAATACATATATTTAGTATTACAGAATAATCATGTAATAAATAACAAACAACCCAAATAATGATGTCTTATTTTATTGAAGAAAAAAATTACTAAAAACAATCCACATATTACATGGCAAAAAATATTATCGCTCAAAAATATTAATAAATATAGCATGAGTCATTTGAAAAAGAAATTTCAATTAAAAATGAGGTGTGATTAGTTTTATAAATTTAAAATCTATGAGAAAAAGGTTCTTATGCAATAACAATGCTAATTTTACAAGATAAAAATACAATTGGCTTGAGTCACTTTTTTAACATGATTCAGATGGTAAGTTAAGAATGTGGAAAACTGAAAACAGCAAATTGACATAATCATTACTAATTAATTTTCAAAAAATAAAATTAAAAAACTATACATGTAAAACCTTTTTTAATTTTTTTTCGAGAATAGTAGATTGTCATTTAATCATTCATTCTTTTGATATTATGTTTAATCATCATCCGTGTAAAAGAAGAAATAAAAAAAACTTTGTGCTTTTTCTTTGTGCTCTATGTGAGTATTAAAAAACTCTAAAGTAAGTTGGTTTAAAACAGTTCTAAATTTCTGATTTATATACTATCTCTTTGGAAAAAAAGGCTAAAATTAGCAGAAAAACATTCATGTAATTTAGAAAAGTATTGTAATAAATATTCAGTTGGCCATTTTAATCCTGATTTACACATGTCATAATCTTTAAAATATAAAAAAAAAAATTGTATGATTGTCTAAATTTTTTTCATCATTTACTAGTTATTTTCTGCATTTAAAACACTCATTAGAAATCAAAATTTTTTTTGCTAAAAAACCTGATATATATGATAAAACATTTTCTTCCACTATATTTAGAGTACTTATGTTCAAGTTATACATGTCACGTTGTTTCTTTTCTTCATCCAAGTCCTCAGAATTTTCATTTATTATCTCGCACAATTCTTTCTTGTTTACAGATGTAAAATCGATTAAAGTAGAAGCATCATCATCCTCACAGTTTTTATTTGTTGACTGTTTTAAACAATTAGTAATTATTACTTTGCGAATAGTATGTCTGAATTCATAAGTATCTGGATTGTCTCGGAAGTCTCCAAGTCGACTAATAGAAGAAAATGTATTTTCTAAAGCATCTTGATTAAATCTTTTGGTAAGAATAAATTTAACTTTGGTAAATAAATATTCCGAAATTCCAATAAAAGCATTTAAAATTAAGATCCAACCATTTTTGCAGGGTACAATAATCCTCCTATTCCTTTTACTTGATCCGAAATGCCATCTTGCTATCCACTCTATCATTTCTTTCAAAACGAAATATGGAAACTGTCTTTTGTTAATGCATATAATTCTTTCTTTTCATGATACAATGTTCTTGAATTAACGGAGTCAAATAGTTTGTCAATTTTCCAAAGAAATTCTGCTGTTTCTATTCCTTTGTTCTCAATGCTATTAGCTGCAACATGTAAATTCAAAGCAGCTGCAACAGAGTGACTAAGTACCTACAAAAATAAAACAAATGTTGTAGAAAACAATTCAGGTAACTTGTTTCTTTTTAATTAAAAAACATTAATATATTATGCATTATTATAAATACAACAGCAATTAAATAAAAGTTGAACTTCCTAGTGAAGGGGAATTAAAGAAGCAGAAGTTAATCTATAAGGTGATTTTGAATTTACTATCCATTGAGCATATAAATATATCTCCATCCATGAAAATAAAACTGAATATAAAGTGAAAATTTTAATCAGACATTTTGGAAAGTTTTACAGAATATAATAAGTGTGGTAGGTTAATCCATAAATGCTTAAATAGATGATGTAGAAAGTTTTAGAACAGGTATGTTGGAATTAATAGTAAGAGAAAAGTATTATATTATATGACTATCTCTACCTGAGCTGCTAGTTTTACGTTCATTTTCTTTAGTCCACACACTTCAATATGTTTTTTTGTAAGCTTCCTACAGGCAGAAAATTTCTAAAAAAAAAAAGTGAGAGAGAGAAGAACATAATTATTATAAAATTAAATGTTCACAATATAACCTATTTTATCCATTTATAAAGATATTATAAAATTACTATTTTACTTACACTTTTAGAATCCAACTTGTATAATTTTTCTATATGTTTCCATGAAGCATAGCATGTTCGAGGCGCAATTCCAGCTACAGTGTCAACAAAATATATCCTATGGTTCTTCAAGTTATTTCGCACTGATTTCAAGAGATGTGGAGGATCATACATTGCAAAAAATTTTCTAGACTTGTGCCAAAAGAAGGGTGCATCTGTAGTAACTTTCAAATCTTTGAACAGTGTTCTATTATTTGGACCTGGAATTTACAAGTGAAATACAATTCTAACACAGCAGTGAAAGAACACAAAAATAGGAAGATATAAAAGTACTAACATATGTATTCTTGATATAATAATATAGTTTGGTAAAAAGAAGTTAAAATAGAAATCAGGTCATAAATAAATTAATTAGAAAAACATGAGTGCTAAAGTGAATAGTAATTCCTAACCTTGATCACTTATAATAGAAATTACTTCCAATCCACATGTCTGCAATGCTTCAATTGCTTGCCGTACCAATTTCTCCAAAGGAAAATCCTCAGAAGGGGAAGTGAAAAAATAACCTAATACCTAAAATTTAAATTTACTTATTTATTAAATTTATCTTTTGTTAGCAGTAACATTTATGATTTGCCACATAGTTTGATTTAATGTTATTCTTACAAAAATGTATTATTTAAATTAGAGTAAGATATGTGCATTTTTAAATAAAATATATTAAATAATAATAAATTTTTATTTGACCTGTTTCCAGTTTTTCACACTTCCACGTGCCATAAAAACCAGGGCCTGAGTTGCATATGGTGGCTTTTCCTGAAAATCATTCCTTACACTTACAAAACCATCTACTGCATCTAAATCTGCTGCATATGTCAATCCTTGTTTAATTGCCATTTCATCTATCAAAAGAATGCACAACATTTCTGCTTCGCTCAGATGGCTAGATTTCTTTTTTAAACAGTTTACTAAATTGTGACAAAAACCTGTGGTTCTTGCAACATTATAAGTATATCTGAAATAATTTACACAATATTAATGAAAGAAATTATGACTTATTTGAACAATGATACTGCAGTATTATTAACTTTACATTAATTATGAATAGTGAAATTTTAATCAATGAAATGAGCTCACAAATTTTTAAAGAATGGAAAACTTATGAGGATTTATTTAATTAAATTCAAATACATATTGGTTTTAGATATAATAATCTTACTCAAAACTGAATGTAATAATTTGCATTAAATTTAATTTAAAAAATTCAATTGAATTTTACAATTTGTATCATTAGTAATTTTTTACAATTTTAAATAATGATTATTAGAAAGTTAGAATTACTGCATTCACAAAAAATATTTAACATATAGATTTCTGAATTAAAAAAAAAGACTATTTCCCTGTACAAAGTTGCTTTGCTTGGGAAGGCACAATATTTCTGAAGAATTTTGTAGGCACTTGGACTATGGAGATATATTTGAAGAGCAAATGCTTTTTCTCTTGCTGACCAACGTCTCCCTTTGCTAGTTCTACACTGCATTCGTAGTTGAGATGTTACAAATTCGTACAAATGTGGTTTGTTGTATAATTTTGCTTTCAACTGACCCAAGAAACTAGAAGAGGAACGTTCTTCATAAAGTCTTTTTTTTTTAGTTTCGAAACATTTGACAATAAATTTTGAATCTTCCTTGTTTTGGGGGTGACTTGCAAGCGCTCACTTGTGTTAAATGACGTTACTGTAGGAGATACCAGATTTGTAGAACATGGATGTGTAAGGTCAGTAACTGTAGGAGATGGACTGTGGGCCTCAGACAAATGTGAAGCTTGAGCAGAAAGAATGTCATCAAATGTAGAAGGCAAATCTTCTTCAACATGAGGACAAGCAAATTTTGTTAATCTACGCCTTAAAGTACTAGTGAAACAATAATCAGGAAAATGTTTGTCACACAATCTAGCATTTCTTAAGACATACTGCAAATTCTCTGTTGTCACATCCCATTTCAATGCTGCAAACCATTTATTATATCTAGAAAATATTATTGCCTATTAAAAGATTGATACAAGCACAGAGGAAAATATTAAACATTCAAATTCTGAGTTTTATTACACTGGCAAAATTACAATAAAGATAGGAAACATTCTGAAATCACATCATATTTAAAGTATTAAATCCATTAAAATATATTTATTAAGAAAAAAAATTAAGAATCAATGAAATATAACTAGAAATATTATTTTATATGATTAAATTTATCAAATATGAGCACTTCAATAGCACAAATGGAAATTTCACGTTCGTTAAATAAGGTAATTCTAATTCGCTCAAATTTATTTTCATATTTAATTTCAAAACAATTATTGAACATACCTGCTCTCATCCGAAGGAAACTTGAATAATATCAATCCAGGTGTTTCGTTCTGACTTCTACAACAATAACAACATATAAATTTGCTCGCAGAGAATTTCCTCGATGATTTATCCGGAGTAGCACAAAGGCCGGCTTTCGCATCCATTCTAAAAATATAAAAGAAACACAGTACACAAGGAAGAAAAATCTAAACAAATAAAAAAGAGAAAATGCACAAAACAAGATAAATCAAGCAAAATAATAATTTCAAATGCAAAAAAAATGAATCAAAAGAGAATCTTCAAGGTTTCAGCAACAGGCTCAGAACAACAAGCAAATCGCTCAATATGGCGGCGACTTCCTGTTCCGTTTCGAAAATTCGAGCCTTTCGCTTAGTTCCCGTACTCCGGCATGAACGGAGGTGGCGCTACAATCGTTTACCAAACTTCGAAGTGAGACCTCTGAATCTCTATCTCTGTGATTAAAACCTTTCCTTTTTACTTTCGAGTCCGCAACATTTTGTCATTAAAGGAGAATATGAAAATTATCCTACAGTTTAATTTGGATCAGTCTGATATTGCATCCTTAATTTTAAATATCAATGCCCGTTAAATTTGAATGCTTATAAACAAGAAGCAGCGTTCAAACCCGCGCAGTTGCTCAGAGTACGTTCATTAAACTAAACTAATCAAACTAACCAATACACGCCTTTCCTTTCGTAATAATACGACGCTCTTAAGCTTTCAAAGATAAGAGCAGTCAGAATACAAAATGAATGAATAATCGAATGAAATATATTATTCGAAAATGTTATATATAAGAAAATTTTAAATAAAAAAAGTGGTAATTAATATAATATATATTTGTTCTTTTATTACATGCGATTAAATTGCTACTAGGATTATCATCTGATTCGCACTTAAAAATACAATTGAAAACGATAAATAAAGTTTTCAGTTATACATCTACAAATATAGAGATGTGCTAAGAGCATAAACTAATACAGAAGAAAAAAAAATATTTCGTATAAAGGACTTCAAATTGAGAAAGATAAATTGTTATAAAATGTTATTAATTTTTTTTCGTAAAATAAAAGCAAATGCAGAAAAAGTTTTAAGGACATACAATAATTTATAATTTTCACATGTTTAGAAATCAGTAAGAATATAAATAAATTATTAACAAATATAAAGCCTTAAAATAACATTTATATTACACCAGTATTTCAAAATTAAAGCCATCTAAAATTTTGATAGATTTTCATCAGAAAATTAAAAAAAAAATAATTATTTTCAATAAAATTTCTAAATTAGAATTCCATTGATAAGTGTAATATAATTTAATTACCAGATATACAGTTATATATATCATTAAAACATATATCTTCATGCACTACATGACGTAATCTGATTGGAATTTATGCATACCAATTTGAAACATTTAAGGAACAGAATTTGCTGCATTATTCTCGTGTGAGTAATGTTGCATTGTGTGAATAACATTAAAAAAAAAGTTATAAACGATTGAATATTGGTATGAAACTTTACACTAAATAAGCAAATGCGTTTTAAAATTCTAGAAAAATAATCACAAGAAAATATAATTTTCCAAAATTAATTTATCAGTTGTTTCGCTATTCTATATAGCTAAATGCAAAATGTGCTGCATTGTGAAATTCAAAAACCGAGCGAAGAAAGCACCTGCGGGCTCCTTAAGAATTTTAGCAGAATAGAATTATACAGATTATTATTCAAATATTTCATAAGAGTGATTGATTCTGTTCCCTTTTTCAGTATGAGCCTCAAAAACAACCGATTTTTTAGTGACACAATCTTTCGATGTTGAAACATTCAAGTAATGCATATGAAAAAAACAACCAACCAACTTCTTTAATGCTTTCCTCAGTGACTTTGCTGTTACGTTTCACTGATTTCATTCACTCCTTGAGTATTTCGAGGTCTTTTCTTTCACACACTGCCTTCGTTACGGTTTCTAAAACCTGAATGCTTCTGCATCATTTATCAACTGGAAGAGTGCTTCTTCATGTAGTGAGTTCAGCTTCATTAATTTGTTAGCAATCAAAAATTTTAACATTTTATTTTCCTGCGTTTCCTTTTTCGTGTTCTTTCCGGATTCTTTTTTCAGGTTTTAGACTTGTTGTATGGCGCTACTTATTATATTGACTTCATTGATTATAATACTGCGATTTCTTATTTTTGTTGCGTTTTTTCCTAACTAGGATTTACCACTATTATCGTCAATTGATTAACCTTTCAACAATTAAAATGTTAATTTAATGTATTACAATTGTTCTCTATTCTTGTTTAACTTACAAATTCTCATATAATATATGTATTAAATTCAAAGCATTGATGTTTTATAATTAATAACTTTCAAAATATAAAATTTAAAAAGGATTTTCACATCTTATTACACTTTGCTCCAAAGATATATATATATATATAAACTCATCAAAATTCAGAAATTGGAGAATTTAGAAAAAATGTTTGGACTCTAAGTCTACCTTTCACAAAAGAGCGAATTTAAAATACATTAGCCCAGCAAAATTTAAAAATAAATATTCCCATCATCTATCCTGTAGATTTCCATCAACATTGATTGATGTTATCTTTTGAACCTTATTAATATTCTTTAATTTATTAACATTTTTGTCTTGTTTATTCTTTAAATCAATTGATTTTATATATGAATGTTTTAATATGTACTACAAATCGTTTTACATAATTGGATGAAACAAAATTGCTCTCAATAACGCCATTTATTAAATGAAATCATGTTTTATCTTGTATTTTAGCCTTGCTTCTTTTCTTTGTGCGATTTAATAATTTAAATCATTTGAAAGTTTACTACGTAATTTTTCACCGATATCCTTTTCAATTACATATTTGCATAACATAATCACATTTAACTCTTGAGATGTTATACCAAAACAGCATAAATAGATTATTCAAAGTTTGAAACCCATTTTCACCCGAATTATTTGCATAGTTGCGCCATTACCTCTTGATTAGTTAAATTATTAATATTTAGCTCAACTATGAATACGCAAACGCACAATATATGGGTGGAATCCAAAACCAGGTATCTTGCCCATGAGTTTTAATTGGAATCTTGTGTATACTTGTGTATACTTCTTTAATTTTATATATTAATACCGGTTAAAATTGAATACTTTCTAACGGCGAATAAAATATAACCTTTGCGTTGGCGTGGCAAGCGTTCATTTAACATATTTTTACAAATTTTTTAGCGGAGTTCGTTTGGATAGTGGAAGTTATATGGTGTGGAGAACGCTCAATCAGCATGCGCCAGTAGAAAAAGAAACAATGAAGTTTATTTACACGAAGACACACAGGATAGCACAAAAGTGACAGCTATATACAGCACAGAGACGACTATCTTATGCCGAGACGTGTAGCATACAACAGCAGCATACAACCAGAATCTACCGCAGACAGTAGAACACAGCTCAGTTCAGCACTAGCTTGACTCCGTCGCTTCCGACTACTCCGCTCTGTCCACTCTGACTGACTTCGTCCATCTGGCAGCTGAAGCCTCTTTTATAGGTCCCAGGATGCGGGGCAAGAAACCTATCAACCAATAAGGATTCGAGGCGTATCTCGGTTCCTACTGGACGGATCTGGAAAATTCTCGAAGTTTCGGGTATAATCTATTTTGGCGCCATAATCGCCAAATTCGTAGCCAAGTAGCCAAGCTCCGGGACCTTTGATGCGCCACTTGGACTCCGTCCCATTCAGATGACTGTAAAACTTTCTTTCTGTTGATAGAACAAACTATGCTGGGAAGCCGAATTGCAGGTTTGTAACATTGCTCCCCTTTTCAAAGACTGACGTCCTGGCAGTCCAACTTCAATCCACAGCTGGCGTAAGCTTCCGAATGATGTAATGACGATGCTTTAGGTGACTTCCGGTCTTTCGAAGATGACATCGTTTACTAATTTGGCGGAGACTGAAGATCCATTCAAACCTTCTCAATGCTTTTGACCCAGACCTCTTCGTCGTTTCGGATTGTACATCCAGACTTCATTCCGCTCCTTAAAATGCAGGATGTCCCATGGAGCCAAACGCTGAATCGCAGTAGAGACCTCCGGAAGGAATTCTTGCCAGGCTTTTCGGTTTGTCACTTTAAACTTCTTCCATCGAACCAATCCTATATCAGAATGATCCAATGGATCCCACTACTCCATAGTCCACTCGAAAGCCAGGTATTCGCCTTCGTCGCCAAAGCTTTCACGGGAATACGTCCACCTCTTCCCGGTCTATTCTCGACACTCGAGAATTGTCCGACGCTCTCCGCACAGGATCTTCTGAAGAGCGTATCCGTTTTCGCTGGAAGGGTCCTTCTGCGACGACGTAACATGTCCGGATGCACAGGAGATTCATCGGCTCCTATTTGCATCACACTTCTATGCAGATCCACAGCAAAGATGAATTCTTGAAGGAAATTGAGACCGTGACTACAGGGATCAGCGATTCCAGCCATGTAGTCTTTTTCCGTGTCACTATGCAAGGAGATACCAAGAGGCTTGCAGAGAGGTAGTCTCCTTAATCTTTGGGACGAATCCAATCCAAACAGGGTTTCATCAGCTCTTGCATCCATAGGCATCGAGCACGGGTCGCCACCAACAGACCCGTCCGAAGAAAGTCCATCTTCTCCATCCCCAAGCGCCTGCACTTTCGGTTCCACTTCAGGAGACTCATTCGGAGAATACCGTTTCATTTCCACAATTATTTGACATTCTCCCTGTTGGTTCCTCTCCTTATTAAACTTCGGTTCATCCTCCGGATGGCTAAGCTCCTTTTCGGTTACACCAGTCTCCCTTCGATCTTCATTCTTTTCTTCTACTTGGCTCTCGCTGCTTCCTTCAATTTCTTCTGTCATAACATGGATGTCTTCAGTTTTGTTAACTTTGTCTTCTAAAATTTCTTTCCACGACGAAAGGCCTTTTTTTCAATTCATTCTTCATGTCTTCATATCCGGTTTTCATTTCTTCCGTGAAGGTTTCCATTTCTTGCAAAAGTTTCTCTTCTCCGGCTTTCATTTCTTCCGTGAAGGCTTCCATTTCTTGCAAAAGTTTCTCTTGTCCGGCTTCCATTTCTTGCAAAAGTTTCTATTATCCGGATTTCATTTCTTGCAAAAGTTTCTCTTGTCCGGCTTTCATTTCTTGCAAAAGTTTCTCTTGTCCAGCTTCCATAGATTTCTTCATCTCAGCCAACAGATCCAGTAACTCACCATTACCGCAATCTGTCATTTTTGCTTGGGATCTCGTCAGCACCATACACTGTTAACCACTACCCCACTTCTGACATCAAATGTTACAAATTTTTTAGCGTGGTTCGTTTTGATAGTGGAAGTTATATGGTGTGGAGTACGCTCAATCAGCAGGCGGCAGTAGAAAAAGAAACAACGACGTTTATTTACACGAAGACACACAGGACAGCACAAACGCGACAGCTATATACAGCACAGAGACGACTATCTTCAGCCGAGACGTGTAGCATACAACAGTAGCATACAACTAGAATATACTGCAGACAGTAGCGCACAGCTCAGTTCAGCTCTAGCTTGACTCCGTCGCTTCCGACTACTCCGCTCCGTTGATTCCCACTACTCTTCACTGTCGCTTCCGACTACTCCGCTCTGTCCACTCTGACTGACTTCGTCCATCTGAACAAGGGGACAAGGGAAAAAGGTTTGGAGCGCCGAAACCTTTCAACGAATCAGGAACGTTCGAGACGTATCTCGATTCCTACTGGACGGATTGGGATAATTCTCATTCGGTATAATCTATCGGGTAATCTATTCGGTATAATCTATCGGGTATAATCTATTCGGTTTCGGGTATAATCTATTTCTGGCGCCAAAGTCGACCAAATTAGTCGCCAAGTCGCCAAATGGTCGCCAAGCTATGGTACCCCCGACGCGCCATCTGGACTCCGTCTAGTACTGATGACTTTAAAACAGTCTTCCTGTTGATGGAACAAACTATGGTGGGAAGCCGAATTGCAGGTTTGTAACAATATAAATCAAACGATTGTTGTAAATACAACAAAACCACATTAACAGCCTTTGATTTTTACACAGCCTACGTCTCTGGCTAGGGTTAGCGCGTCTTCCCGTAATTTGGGCTTCCTGAGTTCGTGTCCTGGTTCGGGTATGATTGTTCTTTCCCCTGTATTCTATCTGTGACATGTGTGGAAGAGCCCACGTGTAAAATGGGGTTGTAAAAACGAGCGTATGATTGTCGTCTCCTTATGAGCTACAAGTCAGACGCTTTTTCCCGTTGCAACGCAGAAACGAAATCACCCGTTTTATACCAACATAACGCACTTGAAAACTCCTAAAACAAGTCTTGCAAATAACAAAAAAAACGTATACAGTTTTTAAGAATTAATGGAAATAGTATTTATAGTAATATTTTGTAAAAGAAAGTGGTAATTAAAATATTTCATTTAAATAAGCATAAAGTGTTTTTTACTATATTAAAACAGCATTAATTTTTTCATCTGAATCACCTTCAAAATACTGTAGGTTAACGGAAAATAATCTTATTATATTGCGGAATTTTTTTAAATTATAACTAAATTAAGATTTGATTTTTTTTTTATTTTTCTAGATCATATACGACATAAATTGGCATCTGAATATTTAGGCGTTTCCACAGTAAGAAATGCCACAGTAGCAAAACCGGTAACTAAAGTAGAAATGAGTACTGCAAATGTGAACAATAACTTCATGTAATAAATAATATCTTTTATCATGTATTTTAACTGTGCTTTATTTCTTTGAGTCATTTAAGAATTTTAATCTTTTAAAATTTTACCACGTGATTTTTATTATCGATATCTATTTGAACCACATATTTGCATCGATTAATCAGACCCAGGCTTTAGATAAATCTCCAGATCATTCTTAGTTTGAAACCCATTTAAACCTAAATAATTTTTATCGCTGTGCCAATAAGACTTTATTAGAGAAATTACGAATCATTTTCCCTTTCGAATCCGTACGCGCACACTATTCGAACAGGAACCAAGACTATCATCGAGCAGGCAAATAATTTAGTTTGGATCGTTCTGTATTCATTTCTGTAATTTCAAATATCAACACCTATAAAAATTGACAACTTATTTACTGTGTGTTACCCTTGGTGTGGTTTGGTAACAGATCATTTAACATAAAACTCAAACGACTGCTGTAAGCAGATTTCCAAATTAACTGACTTCAAATTCAGGCTCATAAAAACGAAGAGCTACTAAAAACATTGAGACTTAGATACCAAATTTAAAAGACCGCAAATCTGCAAGTAATATTTATAGAAAAAATTTATATAAAAAAGTGGTAATGAAAATTTTTCATTTAAATAGGGACTAAATATTTTTTTCATATTAAAATATAAATTTTTTCATCTGATTCCTCCTGGATATACTGCAAGTAAATAAGAAATAATTTGATAATACTATTGAAAGTTTGGATTAATTGTGACTAAATTGCCATACGATTTTTGGCATTATCCTTGTTTGTATACTAACAAATTATATCTATCTAATATTTTGAAAATATGAATTATTCTTTTAGATATCTGCAAAAACAGATCCATGCTAAGAACATAAGCTAATACCGAAGGAAAAACTCTCTTATCAAAGATTTGAAAATGAGAAATATAAAATTGGTATGAAATGATATTAATTTTTTACATAAAATAATTCTTAGTGTAGCAAAGATTTTAGGAACATACAATTATTTAGGATTTTCCATGTTTGAAAATCATTTAGAATGCGAATCAATCTTACAAAGTCATCTAAAATCATATAGAGTTTGAATTCATAGTTAAAAAAAATATTATTTTTAATAACATTTCTAAATTAGAATCCAATTTTGTGTCATCTGGAATTTATAAAAGAAGTATAATTTAATTACCAGGCATATAATTTCGTACATGTTTGCAACATACATATAATTGACATCAAGAGTATAACTTGAAGTTTTGTGTTTATGATTTTAAATATTGATGTATATATTCTAGTGTGTGTAACAATGTATTGTGCAAATAACATTGCACAAAATCGGAAGGAGAAAGACGATTGAATTTGGTTTAGTTTTATATTTTTAAATTTAATCTTTTTAATTTTAAGCTTCACACTAAATTAATAAATACTCTTCATAACTCGAGGAAAGCAATCAGAGGAAAAAAATAATTTTCCAACATTAATTCATTAGTTGTTTAGTAGTTTTACGAAGTTAAATTAAAATGTCCTGAATTCAGCTTCATTGATTCAGCAATCTAAAATTTCATTTTTTTTTCATGTTCTTTCCGGGGATTTTTTTTCAAGTTTTAGATTTGGGTAGCGATATAAATTATATTCACTTCACTGACTATAATACTGCATTTTCTTATTTGTATCGTTTCTTTTCTAATTAGAATTTACCACTATTTCCGTTAATTGATTAATTTGCAACAATTAGAATATTAATTTATTATATAGGGTGTAGTTTTAACCTGACAGTACTCAGAAATCTCTATAATTTGAATTATCAGCCGTAAACGCACCAAATTTTATACAGGGACGATTGACGATATGGGGAAAAGGAATCCGTAAAACAAAAATAGTTCCAAAAGTTACCGATAGAGGAAAATATGTCGCTTTACGCTTGAAGAGAGCTAAAATTTTGCATAAAACACGAGGAAAATTGTCAAATGCAAAATCTCTATTATGTAGTTGACACCAGTGCTAATAGTTATACAAAAGAAACGAGCATTGAAAATCATTTCAAGTATCAGTTGATTAGTAAAATGCGTCTCACATTAGCACAGCGTGCATCACTTGTGAAGCTCCTTTATCTTATCTCCTTTATTTACCATCGAAGCATATTTTTTGAGACTATTACCCAAGAATGACCGCAGACCTGTTCCGTAAACGATCAAAGATATCATGATATCCTGAGTAGTTTTGTTGTCCCACAACTTCAGCAAAGACAATGCTTAGATAGAATTGTATTTGTGGGGGTAGGAGTACCACCACATACTGGTACATATGTATAGAAACTGTTGCGCCATCATTTTACAGATTTAATCGCTGTTTTTGTGTTGCATGGCCACCTCGCGCTCTAGATCTAACCCCATGTGATTTTTTTCTGTGGGGTTATTTAAAATCGAAGGTTTATCTTGGTGGAATCTCGAACTTATCAGTTTTAAAGGAAAACACATAACATGGACTCCTAACATGGACTTCACATAACATGGACTTCATGCCTCCTAAAATGTTGCATTCAGTTTTAGAAAGTACGGTGCACAGAATGCTTAGTCCAAGAAATTGGAGGTCATATTGAAATAACCGCTGTCTTTCCCGGGAAAGCAATTCTATTGAATAAAAACAAAAGAAGAAAGAATAAAAAGGAAGTCTAATAGAATCACCTTTTTTTTTTATTTGTAACCATTTACAGAAGTTATTTTTTCGAATAAAGCACATTTGTGGAAAAATTGATTCTTTGATATTCGTTTATCTGTTTACTGTTGCTTTTTAACACTTTATCGCGCAATTAATCTTAAAATTTAGATGAAAAGCGTCACATTCCCCCTATCGGCAACTTTTGGAACTAAAATTTATTTTCGCTGATTCCTTTTTTCCATGTCGTCAATAATTCAAGTACAACATTTTTTGGTTTTGCGGCTGATAGTTCGAGCTACAGAGGTCTCTCAGTACCGCCAGTTTTAAAGAAACACCCTGTAGTATAACTAATCTGGTTTAAGTGATGAATTTTTATATCATATATATATTGGATTCAAATTATTGATATTTTTTAATTAATTAGCTTTCAAAATGCTGAAATTCAAATTGAAAATAGCATTTCCACTTCTACCAACCATTTCCTCCAGTGCAAAAACCAAACTCATCACAATTCACTCTGAATATCTGTGGATATGTTAATTAAAATAGTATTTAGAAACTACCACGTATCAATAGGAATCCTTCAAGGGACACTACTTACAGCAAATAGGTACCAGCGTAATATCAAACTATAGGCAAATGCATAGATATTCAAATAGGAAGGATTTGAAATGCCGTTTCCTCAGTACGATTTAGCGTAATGTTTCAAATGATTATGACAATTAATACAGTGCGATGGGATTATATTAAATCTCAATGAATATAAATAATCGTGATTTCTATGTATAAAATGCATGGCACACTAAGATTTAAGAAATTAATTCAATATTTAGCTTTGTTGAAAGAATTTTTCATTAAAAAAAAGAATTGTTATTAATTTTTAATTAAGGAGAATGAATGCTGTTGTTTCATCATTTTATTTCTATTTTACTTTTTAAATAATATTTTGAAAATAGCTATGCATTACATATAAAAGAAGGAGATTTTTACTATCGTCTTTTGCATGTTTTTATATTTCTTGAAAACGAAACAAAATAGGTGACAAAAAGGTTTTTATGCACATTGAAAATAAAGAACAAAAATATTGGAACAGTAAAAGTTAACAAAGTTTCGTTAAATCTATATTCTTGGCAATAGCGCAAATACCCAGCAAGAAGGTACGGTTTGACTTCGTTATTCTAACAGAAATAAATATAAATTTAACCTTGCAACAAAAGAAAGAAAAGAAAAATGAACTTTAAAATGAATGAACTGGAATGCTTTTATAAGATTTTATTCCCATGTAACATGGCCTATAGTAATAAGTACAATATTCTGTGATATATTTTTTTCAGTATTCAATGATACTATACAGTATTGTGAACATTGCTTAATACGATACCACGTTCTACAATATTTATGTACTATGAGGACTATTCCAATGAATGACATGTGCCTAATCTTCAAGAAAATGAAGAAGTTTCATGAAGAGAATTTGCTTTCCTTTTTACCTGAGCTAATCATATGACCTTTAAGCCCGCGCTTTGGTTCATCTACACCAGCCAATTTTCTTTCGCAATCAGTTTTATGGTGTGTCTCAGAAACTGCTATTATTATATCTTTCATATATAGGAATGTTTTTGGAGGACGAGCAGCAGATACATGAATAATGTTAAGCGCATTCCTTTCTTTTAAAATTGAATTAAATATACCCTGTGAATGCGCTAACGTTTAAGAGGGATATAGAATCTTATTTTTGTTAAAAAATTAAACAATGATTACAATTCTATAATTCAGAATTTTTTTATAGAAAAAAAACCTATTATTTCAAATGAATTAATGCTAAAATTTGAATATGGAATCAATAATCATTAATTAAGAAAAATGTTTTGAATTTTCTTTATTCTTACCAAATGTGAATTTCTATTCAAGGAAGAGTTTAAATACTCGAAAATTCACATTTTAATATTAAAGACAAATTTGTTGTTAAAAGAGTCATTGAAATTAGGTATAATTTCTAACAAAATGGGACAAATGTCGCCCCCTCCACACAAAGGACTGTTAATGTTCCGAAAATTCAAAGCCTATCGTAGTTTTATATGATATAAGGAAACACGTGACCATTTCAAATTCATGCTTAAATTTCAACATTCTATTGAGTTCTTAATTTGCCTAGTTGAGATCAGTCTTTCTGGTAGTCATTTATAGAAGATAAAATATACAAGTATACCTAAAGTATAAACTATACACTAGATATATAGGTATATTTTTCCTAAAAAATATATTTTATTCATGTTTTAAATTCCAATAGCAAAGTGGTTTCGTTGCATGAAAAAAAATGGCAAAAATTGATGGCGATTTTCATCATTTCATTACAGAAATAGACTTTCAACAAGTGCCCTAGGAGCAATCCTGTTATCCTCTAAAACATTTGGTGATAATATTTTAAGTACTGTATTATATCATAAAATATTACTTAATATTCGAAACATACAACAATATTGCACATGAGGTACTTCCAGGTAGCTAAGGCAAACTTTCGCAATATGTTAAAAGCAAAAGACTTACAATATACTATAAGGTTATAAAAATTAAAGATAGAAATGGGGAACTTTCTATAAAATACAAGTACTATTTCATAGCAGAAGAAAAAATTGGAGTAAAGATTGAATGTGAGTTGTTATATAGCGTAAGGTTTATAGCGACAATAGAAAATAAACGGTTGGAACTAATTCAGGAAAATGTACCTATTATCCAAAAAAATAAAATAAAATAAAAAAAGAAGAAAGCAGATTACTCTCATTAGGAAATCATAAGTGGATCATTAGGAATACACCCTCCAAATGCTAAATTTACAATAAAGTACGAGTTATTACTTTAAAACGTGAACGTAGTATGATAGTAAAGTATGCCATTAAATAAAATTAAATTATTCAAAATAAAATAAATCGAGGACAGCATATTTTTAAAAAAAGGAAATGTATTAGCATGTATTAATAGGAATGACAAATTAACTGAAAACAATTTTTTTTGTATTTCTGCTCTTAATTTCGAATTAAATCAGAGGCATAAATGACTAACCAGTCATGGAGAAACAGCATACCACTAAAGGCTTTCATCTTATGCTAATAACTTCAAGATTACTTTTTCTTCCTTTCTCTGTTTCCGAAATTTAGCAATGACTGAAAAATTAGAAATGGTAAAAAACAATTATAAAAGAATATTTGTAAACGAATATCTTTTTGGTATTAGCTCGTTTCTTATTTAATAAGATCGTTTAACTAAAACTATTTTGAAGGATTTAACATTTTAATCATTGAAAGGATTTTAATTACAGGAAGAAAGACAATGGGATAAATGACGATGTATTATGACTGTCATTGTGTCAATGAGTGTTTGATAGAATGATCAATCGTCTGGTATATTTTATTCGGAGCCCTCTTGATGATATTAAACAACTGATCACAAAAGAATCTCTTATTCGCGATTACCTCCCATTCAATACCTATCGCTGGTCTTTTAATGATGCTTAAAATCTGTATTGTTTATAAAATGTCTGATAGAAAAGAGCAGAAAGTGGGTATTAATAGCAGTTTAACTGATTCAATAGCCATTTTAAAACGGCCTGCTAGAAGGACAGTTTAATGAATTACTGATTCATATGGCTAGATGCTAAATTTTAAATGTTGTTTTCGCAATGATAGTCACAATAATTTATTTATATAGCTGAAATATCAACACCTTGCACTTTTATGAAGCACTTTATTATTTGATTAAGAAAACTGTTTATACATTCAAGCTTAAAAAATAAGCTCTTTTATCTTTATAAAATTATACACTTCTATTCCGTACCACTAATTTTGAAGGAAACGTTGCCATATATAAAAAGCAATGCAGTGTTGGGACAATTGTTTATTAGAAAACGAATAAAAGGTTTGTTATAAATAGTACTTAGCAAAGCCGAATGAAAATCTTTAGTTTTGTTGGTTACGTTCTGATAAATTGATATTCGCGTCATTGTTAAACACTGTCCTCTGATAAATGTAATGATTACCGCATAAATAATGAAATTTAATACTGCCAGAATACGCCGCCGGTTTATTAAATAAATGACCACTTCAGAATGAAAAAATATATTTGCAGGACTTAAAAAAATGCAAGCTGAATGAAGGTGCCGTGATTTGTAAACTTTTATTGCTCGTTAAAGTTCCAACCATATACTAAATATAATCAACGCGAAATTGAAACACTATATAGCTCATTAATTCAGTTCTATTAAATGGCAAGTTTAATGCATAGCAATACTATTTAATGTCTATAACATGTACAAAAATTTCTGTAGTGGTAATTTACTATAGTTAGGTAGGTATAAACAGTTACTTTGAGGATAATTATATTTTCATTCAACGAAATTTTTAAAATTATTATTGAATCTAATTATTTTCATGCTTTTTCTTGTATACAACCATATATTTCGTCGCAACATTAAAAAAATTTATATATATGAGAATTTGACGATAATATAAAGTTTTGATATTTGAGGCGTACAAAGAGAAATCGCTGAGAATATCAAATTCGAAATTTTAAGGAATATACATGTTTCATATCTTTTTAAAGATGAAAAAGCGCACTTCTAGGATTAAATATGTCTGAAAGCACGATAATTTATAAACACTTGGAAGTAGAGGTATGAAATTTCGTGTATGAATTTAATACCAGAATGTTTAAATTTATATCTAATTGTGAGTGAAATATATTGAGAAAAATTCACTCCATGCGGCTATCCAATTATAAATAAACGCCATGACTGTGAAAAGCAAAGAGCTTGTGTAGGTTACATTGGCTTGAATAGCAAGACCAATCCAAGATGCAGCTAAATAAAAAGACCACAAGACAAAAGTAATTACTCGAGTCAATTAGTTGTTATCAGGCTTATAAGTTTCACCACAAGCTACACAGATAAAAATAGGTACACTTGGTTATTCGTTTTTCTGGATATTGTGTATTAACTGTGTATCAGTCACTAATTTCTACACAAATGTCAAATGTTTTAAGCTAAATTCATGACGAACCTCAATATTTCTTATCAATTGTTCATCAGTGCCATGTAATTAATAAACAAGCGCTGGTTTCATTACCATACTACAAAAGTAAACTCTCTGAAGTGTAAATATAAAAATTTAATTACTCCTAGCATTTAAGGATTTGACCGAAATCCATAATTTTACGCACTGGGGATGAACGTTGTGACACCTTTATTAAAGAGTATTCGAGAAAGTTTGTCTAAATTACACCTGATGGTTTTATGAGAATTTTATTCCAAGTCGATTGAAACATAAAACGAAGGCCATCACAATTAGTCACAGTGTCAAAACATTCCAATTTCTCTGCTTCTTTTGCAACGGAGCATTTAGGTCTAATAAACAGGTATTGGTTTCATTACCATACTACAAAAGTAAACTCTCTGTTGTGTAAATATATATATTTTACGTGGTGATTTTGGCTGTTGCGCCTTACCCATTTTTATGATCTGATTATTTATCAGCTTGATTTTTCTTTATTGGTTGATTATTTATCAGTTTGCTTTATTTTATTGTCTTTTTATTTATCAGCTTTTTTTTGAATAGAGGGCGCCACAAGAGTTGTACGAATGTTGCATATTTTTCGTCATCGGGTCACCAATGTAGCGATTGGTTAAAAACGAGAACCGAACTCGCAACGGTTGGGTTCGTAGCCGAGTAACAAGACCACAAGACAAAAGTAATTACTCGTGCCTCGTAGCTGTTATCTGGCTTATAAAGATTCACCATATTACTCCTTCTTCCTAGCATTTTTTATTGGCCTTTTCGGTACTTGATAATCTCCAAATTAAGATTTAATATGCATATTTAGCTTGCATTTTTGGCATCTAATGCATGCCATTGCCCATTCACCTACTTGCTTCTTTATATTTGGCCAAATGAATTTTTTCAGTCATCTGTTTGATGGTGCGGTTTATTCCAAAATGAGAAAAACCATGAATTTGTTTAAACATTTGCTTTCGAAAATCTACTGGGAAGTATAGTCATATTGGATGTAGAGATATCACATCTAATATCAACTATTCAGAAGTTTACACAGTGGAGAATACCACAGTCATAAAATTGGAAACAGACATAAAAATGAATACAACAAGTGCATTGGCGGGCATATTAAAGTATCATTTCATTGGGAATCTGAGAAATTGTTTATCATCCACTTCTGTCTTGGACGAAATAACAAAATCAGTTTTATTCTAGATCGCTCCTGAACATAAAACAAATGATAACACAATTACCGAAAGTGCCAACATTCGAATTCTAATACTTCTTTTGCCCTTGAACTTTCAACATTTGGGTCTTTCCACAGTTGGGAACACCATAGTCGCAAAATCAAAAAATGACGAAGAAATGAGATTTCGAGTCCGTCAGTAAGATATATTGAAATACTAGCCATTACCCGCGACTTCATTCGCATGGAATTTTGATGTGTATGTATGAGAACTGACGGTCTGATCAAAATGTAAAATATTATCAAACCGTATCATTATAGTGTTTTTAAAAGCTAAGTCTGATATGATATAATCAAGAAACTTGTGACTGATTGAGAAAGGTCTACGAGAAAATTTCAACATTTATTTTTATTCTAATACCATAATGTATACAACATTAAGCCCTGGTTTGGCCCTGAGATTTGCTGATATTCATTGTAAAAGCCAATTTTAAAGGAAATTGCAACCTCTGGAAAAACATGGCCAGCTGATTGGATTAACAGGTATGCGGTTAATTAAAACGCTGCCTCCTGTAGCAGCTCCTGTAATAATGGTAACTTTTATAATATTACTGTCAAACTCTCTGATACGAAGCCTTCCTCCAACCTAAACACAATATCTTCTTACAAAGCGTCCTTGTATGTATCCCACAACTGGAGGAGGATTGACAGTCCGGAAGTGCTCACTAAAATTGGAAACAGGTCTTCTAGATACTTCCATAGTCCGAGCTTTATTACTCCTCTTCGAAAGATTAGATTTGCGTTCTCTGGGCATTTCTAAAAAAGTATCAAATAATAACAAATAAAAAATATTAAATCTAACCTAAAATGCGATGCACTTAAAGCTATTAATAAATTAAAATGCACTTAAAGCTATTAAAAATATATAATAAAACAAAATGGAAAATCAAGTCCGTATTTCTCTAAAATCAAGTCAAGTCTATTTTATTTATCGATCGAGTTTGAGATAGCTACAATATTATAATGCACATAATTTTTAAACTTTTAATTAAAATAAAAATACAATTGTCAACAATCAGAATACATTACGCATGCGTGAATTTTCAACGCAAGTTGGCGTAACGCAAATGCGTGAATTTTTTACGCCAGTTAGGGTAACGCAATGAAGATTAGAAGTTTTTTATTTCCTTTATTCTGTTTTATTTTAATTTAAAAGTACTTCAGAATGAAACAAAAAGATTGATTAATTAACAATTTTTTATTTTAAATGCATCAAAAACTAAGAAAATGAACCGAATCATTTGAAATAATCGATCTAAATTATCTTAAGCCTTGCCTCTTCAGCGTGGGAAAGAAAAACTGAAGCCCTACTCATTTTGGCGGCGGGAAATGAAGACTTTTGGCGGGTAAGTTAGTTTTTAATTAATAAAAAATTAACTACTCAATTAACCGGAACAGATAGTAGCCTATGTCCTATTCCAGACTATAATCTATCTCTGAGGCAAATTTCATCCATTTCCGTTCAGCCGTTATGGCGTGATTGACTAACAAACATCCATCCAACTATCCATCCAAACTTTTACATTTATATAGTAGTATAGATTACAATGAGTAAGAAATTGAAGATACCTAAAAAATGTCTGCAATCTTACACAATAGAACGAAATCAACTTTATTTCATATTGTTAATAAACGTACAACGAAGGGCGAAGCATTTCTTCACAATAACAAACATTCTAATTTTATTGTTTATTTTGCACTTGAATTAAATCTTTAATTGATCTTTAAATCAATTGATTTTATATGTAAATGTTCTAATATATATTCCAGTTTGTATTTAATGACTGGATGAAATAGAATGAATGACTGGATGAACTTAATAACTTGCTTTTAATAACTCTTTTTAATAAATCATATCAGGTTTTATCTTGGATGGCCATGCTTTCTTTTCTTGGTGCATTAAGAATTTTAATCTTGTAAAAGTTTACCACTTTGTTTTATCATTGATATCCATTTTAGCCACATATTTGCACAGCATAAAAAGCTTTAATCTTTAGATGCTGAATTGATATATCATTTACAGATCATTGCAATTTTGAAAACCATTGAAATTATTGGCACACCTGACTTATTAACGCTTTAATAGCCTAATTATAAATAATTTTTTTTTGAATAAGCAAGCGTGCAATGTTTGATTATAATCCAAAATCATGGCTCTTACCCATGAGTTTAATTTGAATCATCTATCTTAATTTTATATCTTAATACCAGTGGAAATTAAAAGCTTGTTGACATTGAATAGAATTTTACCTTTGCTCTGGTGCAGCATGCTTTCATTAACATAGAAACCAAACGTTTGTTGTAAGTACAATGAATCTGCATTAACAGCCTTTTATTTTTATGCTAATATAATGCTCTTTAAGTTTTGAAAACCTAGAGCAGCAATTGACATTCCAAGTAAGAGTGTTATTATGACTATAAACGGAACTGTAAGCGGGGGAAAAAATTTATATAAATATTTTATATAAGAAAGTGGTAAATAAAATTTATCAGTTAAATAAGAGTTAAATGTTTTTTATTATATTAAATTACCATTAATTTTTTCTTCTAAATGACCCTGAATATACTGAAAGTAAACGGGATATCATCTAATTATATTGTTAAAAGTTTTTAAAAAAACTGTAACTAAATTGCAATATGACTTTTGGCATGATTCTAGATCATATAAGAACTAAATTGCATTTGAACATTTACGTGTTTCCACAAAAAGAAATGCTCCATTCGCAAAATCGGAAACTGATTTAAAAATGAGTATTGCGACTGCATATAGGATATATTAAATTGTCATATGAAAGAGAAATCGAAGGCACCTGTAAATTCAATTCAATCTACCACAAAGGAACAAAGTCAATTTTGTTCCATATCATTTTTCATCATGCAATTCATGGTAACTCATTTACTCATAATCCTCAGCAATCTAATTCAACTCAGTATATTCCAATTGAACAATTACGTGTTTTCACAACCGAGAAAATTATAGAGCATGCAATCGGAAATTGATGTAGAAATGTGTATTTCAAGTGCATCATTGGACATTTTGGATTATAATACCAGAAATTGGATTTTTGAGAAATGCTTGGACTTTAGTTCTACCTTCACAAAAGATGGAAATTAATATCCATCATCTTAACAAAACAGACAAAAAAATAAATTAATGATCTATCTATGCGATGTTCATCAACATATTTTACAAGGGTTCTTTTTACCTTTCTTAATATCCAAAAACTAACAGATAATGTTTTTTCTTTGTATATTCTTTAACTTCATCACTTAAAAAAAAAAATACGCAATATAGCCCATCAAATTAATGCCCCAGAAATAATTTTTACAGGAAAATTTCAAATAAAAATGTAGTAGGTAAAATATTTCATTTAAATAAGGATTAACTTATTTTTATTACTTTAAAATGCCACGATTTTTTTCATCTGACTCCCCCTTGAAAATTCTGCAAGTACATCAGAAATAATCTAATTATATTGCAGAAAGATTTGTTTAATTGTAACGAAATTGCGATATGATTTTCCGTATGATTCTAGTTCATATATTAATAACTAAAATCTATTTAATTTTTTCAATATCTGAATTTTTTTAATTAGATGCTTGCAAAATCATGTTACTGCTAAGAACATAGATAACAAAATTCTTTCTTATAAAGGATTTGATATTACGAATGATAAGTTCTTTATGAAATGATATTATTTTTTTTTCGTAACATAATTTTAAGTGAAGTAAAGATTTCCAAAACATGCAATTACTTAGACTTTTCACATGTTTCAAAATCCTTTAGAATACAAATAATTGTTAAAAAATTCAAAACTTTGAAATATGTATTATTTCAAAATCATCTAAAACCAGATAGAGGTTCATCTGATAAATTTTACAAAATATTATTGTCAATAACATTTATAAATCTGAATGCAATTTGATT
>JAPMOR010000883.1:0-15443 GCA_026543865.1 Argiope aurantia
TATCCTACTATTAAGTTTTGTAACTTCAATTGACTCAATTATAATAACTTCTTGGAGAGAGATTTTGCATAGTTTCGTATTTCTTTTCTGCGTGTGTATTCATTATTAAAAATAGACAATTTGCCCCTGCTATTATTGTTCTTTATCTCTTCAAAAATTGCTTGGGTATTTCTTTAGCTTCTTTTATTTCTCTACTTTCCTGGAAAAGTTGTATTTCAGCTTTTGAAAATTTTGATCTCAGTTTCGTTCAGAAATATTTTGCATAGATGATTTTATCCCCTTTAATTCTGTTCTACTAGCCGTGTTAATATTGTTATTTAGTTTTGTCTTTCGGTAATATTATTTTTATCTCCTTTAAATTCTTTTTATTTATTACTCATAACGTGATCTAATTTTGTCACTTAAAATAGTATTTTATTGAGATATCTTTTCATTAAAAAAAATTTGTTACAATCATGAACATGTCACTTTTTATAGTTGGTGGTTCTAATAGTTTTAATTTCAAAAACAAGATAATACAATTTTTATTCCTTAAAATAAATGTAAGTAAACTTTTAAAAAAGTAAATGGAAGATGTCTTGTTTTAGGATGTAAATTAAAGTATTATGTCTATGTAAAAAAAAAAAAAAGTCTCTGAATTATTATTTTTTTTTCAAATATGATGGATTTTTAGCATAAATATTTAATACCCAATCGCAGAAAATCGTATTCGTTAAGTGTCTAATAAATGTTAGAATGTCTTTTTCAGTTTATAGAAATGATTAAAACATTTTTAAAAACTGAAACTCACTTTTTATTGCTAACATTTTGTAACTGAAAAGAAAATTATGAAATACACACCACGTAAGAAACTATTCTAAAAATTTAATAACATGTTTAATTTTGCCGTAATAAATGAATTTTTTACCTTTTGAAATGAAATATATTCATCTTAAGTGAAAATTTTCGCACAGCACATTTTTTTTTGGTCGCATTTCAAAATGCTGATTTTGCATATAAGTCATTCATCTATAATTCGCATGAAAATTAGAACTGGCACGATTTTTGAGCGGAACGTATTTCTAGTTACTGAATTTTTAGGAATTTCAATCCGTGAAAAAAATAATGTTGTAATTAATAATATATAAATATTCATTCCTATTATATGTTTCATAACATATTATATTCTAGCTTTAATGCAAGTTGATATTAAAATTCTGTTGTCTGAAACTTTGAATTGTTAAAAAGTGTAATAAAACTTAATGAGCTTAGAAATACTCTAATTGTCTAAAAAGTATGTCGAAAATTTTTCGAAAAATCTAAACTGTGCCACCGCTGAAATTGGCAGTGTATGGAAAATTCCGACTGATGGCTTGACTGAATGAGCATAACACATTTTTTCCATGCATTTTTGACTTAGAGGGAAAAACAAAACAAAAACAGCCAAAATATATGCTTTTGCAACTTAGAGCTTCGAATATTGATACTAAAATTCTATTAAAATATATGTTACCTTAATATTCCATAGGATCAATCTTGGAACTATTTATTTGAGCGTAATAGTAATATACTTCGTAGTTTATATTCATGCTGTCAGCTTGAATTGCCATTAATTATAATTATAAAAAAGAATAAAATTTAGTTATTTATTTCAACCTCAATATTTTTGATGAGATATTTTCTCTTAGAATCATAGTTTATTTTATTTCATACAAGCTAAATTAGAGATAACACAAAAATGGTTACTTAATGTTTAAAAAAATTGCACGTTTGTTGCTTTCCTATCCGAATTCGAATTTTATGAAAATTCGTTTTTTATTTAACGAAAACGCTTGTCACCGATTAATTTCTAGTATATTTTTTTTTGTTTTCGAGTTAATAAAACAAATATACATCTGTTTTTCAAAACACCATATATTTTGAAATTAAATGTAGTGACTAAGAAATGAGCAATGAAACAAACATAGCAGAATAAATATATCAAGAACAAGGTGTGGTCAGATTATTTTGATGTAAAAAACACAAAAATGTTTTATGCAATATATATATTTCCCACGCTATTATTTTGCTTAAAAATTTAAAAAATATATATTTTTATATCTCTGTCAACTACAGAAAACAATAAACTTAATGTGTATGAGCAAAAATCTTCCAAAAAATATTTTTTTTTCTCAAAATGTCAAATTATTTTCCGTGAAACCCACTATTTCCATGCTTGTATTGTTTGTTTCGACCGCACACCATATCAGCATGTAAACCCGAAAAATAAAACATGTTTTCTGTTGTGTTGTTTTTTAGTCCTGTAAGTATCGCTTGCATTACTTTTGATATAACAATTATTATTATTTTCCGGGATACTTTTTTCGCCGACGAGCGTGACCAGTTCGATGCTCTGGCAAAAAGTAAAATGTGCGCTTTTAGTTAGGTGTGACATTTTTATGTTTACTGAATAGCCGGACGAAATGTGACGATGGGTAGTTGTAATAGAAGAAAAAAGGCGTTGCATTCGAAAAAAATAAGAAAGATGAGACATTTTTGTTGGTAGTCGGCTCCAGTTACACTTCGTCGCGCGTATCGTTCCACCTTCCAGCAATATCTTCTTTGAAACAAAGTCACCAGCATGGCTTTAGATTTCGACTTTTTTTAGGCTCAAATATTTTTTTTTATATAGTTCCTTAACCTCTTCAGGTATAATTTGTAAGTGCGAGAAAGCAGAGTTTTGGCGCATTTTCTCTGAGTTACGAGTTTGATTTTTTTTATCTCACTATTGTTTCATTGGCATGTTAGGTTAATCTATATCTAGGAAAAATCTCATGGAAAAAATATTTGACTCGGGGTTTATAATATACATAATCAGTTTATTGATCTGTATCTTTTATTTATAGATTGTAGCTTCTCTAAATCTTGATTTATCTTCTTGTAAAAATAAACTTCGTTCAGCTTCGTGTTTTTGTTAATGATAAAGTTTGAAAGATGAAAAGGGGATTTTATAAGGTAAACAAATAATTTTGATTCATATATTTACTTAAATGAATGAGATGTTGGATAATAGTAAGGTCAGTTGATACTCAATTTTTCCTTGAGATTCGGAGTTTCTTGATATAAAAATAAGAAATATTAGGTGTTTGCGTAATAATTAAGTCGGAACTTAAGTATATTATTTTATCATATGAAATTTTCAATCTAATTTATAAATATGAATAAGTGAATCAGATGTAGGATAATAAATTAATCATTTTGTGTTAACCGTTTTTGTGCTTTATTCTTTAAATTTTAGTAAAATATCGTATATTTTCTTGTATAATGAAAACATTTCTAAAAGAAGGGATATTAAAGTTAAAAAAATATGTTTTAATGAAATATAAATATGAAACAAAATATGTTACGCTCGAATGTGACTTGCGTAATATTTCTGTTTAATGACACATTTTAAATTTTGACAAAAATGTGCTATATTAATATATATGAGGCTCGAGTCTAAAATATATATATATTTAAATAGCAATCATGTCCATCAATATAACAATATATTTTTATTTATTTATTTATAATATTATGACTGATGAAATGTTCCAGATTAAACTTCTTTGCTTCAAAAGCTTTTGAATAATTCAATCTATGAGGCATTTTATTGATTGCGATGACAATTAAATACTTTAGATAAAAATCTTTAGCTTTCAAATATATTAAATTATTCGAGCTGTAAAATAAATTTCATTTCTAATCAGCTGTCACCATTTGTATTTAGCCGCTAATGAATGAAAAAAAATTAAATTTAATCTTATCTGTATAAATAAATATCTCTAGGGTAAAAATTTGTAAGTTTAAAAATATTTTCTGTTTTTCGAAATGATCACGTTACCGTGATTGATTTCAAAATATGTTCCTTATCATGTTAATTTTTAAGGATGGATGCATTTATTAGAAGTGCTATATGAAGGGAAGAGTTAGTCGTTTCTTCAAAACTCTTAAAGTATATCGTAAGTGAATTCCTACAACAATTTAAAGAAAAGGGGAATCAAAATTTAGTATTTGTATGCTTGGTTTAATCAGTAAGCTTATTCTTTTACTTTCAGCGAATGTTAATGTTTCTCAAATTTTTTTCATCTCTCGAAATCATTGTATGTCAAACACGTTTCTTCGGTTTTATTTTTAAGAAGTTCGTTTTTTACTCGCTGTGTTAATTTCTTTTTGTTCTAATGATTTGCATCATTGAAGACTATATAATAAAGCAGATATTTTTTATACATTTTGTGATTTATTTGATTAAAATAATTCGTGGTATACTTTGTTTCCAAATGAATTATGCAGAATTAAATAATTTAACGGCAAAATCACGATTCGTTTTTGTTGAAGAAAACTTATAAATTTCGGTATGTCTTTTACACTATTTGAAGAACTCTTTATTATATAGAGGGAAGGTAACGCTTAATCTATGCTTAACATTATATTGCTGCTCTGAGAAATGCCACCACTTTGAAATTTTAAATTTCTAACCTCTTTTCCTATGTTGGTGCAACATTTACAATTTATATAAGATATGCAAATGATAATTTAAATGTACTTTAAATACAAAAAGTGTATGTATCAGATAATGATCCATTATTTGAATATGGTTTAGTATATTTTTATGTAATTTTCATTTCATCTTCAAATATAAAATCCGTCATCTTTTCATATATAGACATTTCAGAAAAAAATTAGATTAGGATTAAAATAATGAACAAATTCTTTAATTTTATATAGTATAGGCAGAATCAAAGAAAACTCGATAACTTCATAATTTCCAAAGTATTAATTTGCAAATATCAATAGGATATTTAGCCAATAAAAGAGTTTATTTCTAAATGTTCAAGACCGACAGTTGATCTATGCATGAATTAAAATTTTATAAATTCCATAAAGATGTTATGGTTTTTACTGTTATTTTAAACGATAAAGAAGACACCCACATATTCAAATTATTTTGATGGGGGAAAATTTTTCAAAGTGATGCTTTTTCTTTCAATGAATTTGTATTTTAAATCCAAAAATATGAAATTCAAGCTAATGAAAATATTGATAGAGTTTGAGTTCGAATAGAAAAGATAAAGATGTCGTTTGAAGCTAAATTTCAGATCAGAGCTTTTGATGTCATTTAAAAAAATATGGAAATTAAAATTTCGAATTATTTCCAATTCTATAACACATTGATTTGAAATGCGTTTCTGTTTTCCACATATGTTAGTGATGCCAAGTTATTTTATAAAAAAATATAACTTCGTAATTTTCCATTCCGTAGCAATCAAGTTAATATTCGAATATAAAAACAAAAACCGCTTTGGATGTTCAGCGGTTAAAAGAACGGCTTTAAAGCATTTCAAAAGCTGTGCCGAAACCTTTTAATCTTAAAGAGAAACAAGACGCGATAATTTTTTTATGGATTTATAATCATTTCCATAAATGGGTGCCACGAAGCACAAATTACTTTGCATACTAACATTTTTATTTCACGAAACACTAGATGGATGAAAAGTTACATGATGCTCACACACAAGTAACGAATAACTTTTCATCCATCTTAAACAGCTGAAAAGTTACATCCTCCTGTCTTTCTTATTAATAAAAAAAAAATTGCAAACCATCCTCTTCTACATATTCTGTTCAGTGATGCGTCTGTACCCCCCCCCCCCATCTCTTCGCATTAAATTTGTTGTTTCTAAAGTGTTTGCGTTTCGAATCTGTGCACAATACGAAAGAAATTGCGATAAATATTTCTGCCAAAGATCTCTCTTAGAACAAGAAGAAAAGGGGGTGTAGTTTTCTTATAAAAATCTGCTCACGTTAAAGTTACAGCGTCCCAATCGTGATTCGAATAATAAAAGTTTTTTGGGGGTGGGATAGGGGGACAGAAGATTTTAGCGTGAGCGCGTGGCCTAGTAATAAAGAGAGTCATAACTCTGTTATAATGATCAATAAAGCGATTAGGCAAGTGCCATCTATTCAGATTTCTCCTTTCAGAAATGAACTGTTTCTCAGTTGCCTTTTCTGTAGGTGCGCCCCATTTTTACTTTTTCCGAGAGAAGAACAATGAATAAAAAGTAATACGAAATCAATACTCACTCCCCCAATACTGTTCTTTGCGCCATTTGGGATCTGCCAAGGAGAAAATAAGGCAAACGAAGAAAAATCTGGGAATTTTCTCGATGGGAAATAATAAGAAATATTCAATGAAACAACAGCTCTTTTTATAGAGCAATAAATCTGCTTTTCGTCATTCATATTTATTGGGCAGAAAGGGGAGGATCAAAGAATATCTCGTTTTACAACTCCGGATTTAAATGATGATTTTTTTTGGGCGAAAAAGTTGAAAGCGATGGGCGATTTCGGTTTGACAATCTTTGATTTCCATAGATGAGAATTAGAAGCAAGGGGAACTTAAAGATTCATATAGTTTTTTAAAAACATGTGACTTGATGGTCTGTGGTGCGCTGGCATTAAATTCAAATATTTGCTTTCCAAGTTCTTAAGTGTTTTTTACTCAGATTTTCATATATGTTGCTTTGAGAGATTCGTCATCATTGATATAACAGGAATTTCGATGCAAAATAACTTTTAAAAAATTTACTTTACGAGCATTTGTGTCAATATTCCGTTATGTTTTGGTGCTTATAATTCCAGATTCAATATTCTATCTAAGTAATTTTTTTCTTTGAAACTTGATTGAATTTCTGAGCAATATCGCAAAGGAAAATTAAAATAAAATATACTTTTTGAATTTAAAGATACTATCGAATAACTTTGTAAGATTATTCATTCATTAATAATAAATTTAAATGAAAATAGATTGAAATTCGAATGTAATTACTAGATTTAAATTGTAAGAGTATTTAAGCGCTATACTTTGCCCACAGTGAATAAGTCAACCTCTATAGAAAGGTAGCTTGGCGATTCATTATTTTTGACTGTTGCTAAGTGATTAAATTAAATTCCTGTTGAAATGTAGCATACTGGTTTATAATTTTAATTGTTACTGAGTAAAATTTAAATTCTGAAAAATTGTAGCTTTCTTGCTTATAATTTTGATTGTTACTAAGCGAATAAATTCAACTTTTGTAGAAATGTAAGTTTATTTATGTATAATTTTGTCTTTGTATATTTTTTTATTCAGTGAACTAAATAGGTTGCTGATATCATAGTAAATTAAATAGGTGATTATTGTGCATAATATTATAATGGCTGCTTAAAAACATAGAAAGATTTTTAAAATTTTAAATTATTCGCTAATTATTACGATTTTAAACATATGGAAAAAAAATTCTAATGTAAATCAAGGTAATAAACGATGAGGGACATTACTCATTTTTGTATATAATATGAATAGAATGACTGTTACAGAAAGAATGCTGTTTCTTTTGTATTTATAAATTAATTATTAGCCGTATTTTATGCGTATAGTATTTAATGTCTCCTTTGTGCACAAGAATACTGAAAAGCTTTAAAAAAATAACACAAGCTTTTTCAAGTTTCTCAGTTTTTCAGAGCTTTGATTTCAAATAAAAAAAAATGTGAACAATGATTATTTCTTTTTATTAAATATGTCGTCAAATGTCTGAAAATCACAATGTTATAAACCAGCAAGCTGCTGATTTAAAATTTTAATAATTAATTTTAAAATATGAAACAATTGTCTAAAATTATTTATGTAACATGGTAAAATTTTTGGAAACTAATGTATATCCAAATGTAATATTTTATTGGATTTATTAAATTTATAAGTCGTTTGAACTCTTGTGTGATCTGTAAAAAGTTTTAAAAGTGATATGCAAAATCTTTCGAGACGAAATTTATTTGGTTCATAATTTTCAGCAAAGTTTCTATTTCTGAAGTCTTTGTTTTTTCTTATTATCTTTAAACCACTTCTGCTTATAACATATTTTTGTAATTTTTTTTTCTATCTCTTAATTTCAATTCAGCTTACCTATCAATCTAACAAAGATAGAATCATCATTTTATGCGTATTATTCACTGAATTTTTGCAATGAAGAACTTTGGAAATGGAGTGAATCGCATGGAAAACTCAAAACAACCCGGAACATGTGTGAAGAAGTTGATATCGCGTGTGAATAGTTTTCATATGCATTGAAGAGCTTACGAAATCGGAAGTATTAAGAACGTAGAACCGGTTTAATTCTCATCTCTGATGTACGTATTAGTTACAGGGTCGAAAACATTCCAACTTGAAGTTAGCAACTTGTCAACTTGATATATGTCTGATTATTAAAGATGCACCTTTCGCATCACAACTTTCCCGGTAAATTCAAATACACCAAAACAACTATTCATCATAACTGCGCTTAAAAAAATAATGTATTAACGCATGTCTTAATGGATATAAATCTCGTTCCTCAATGTTATTTGTTATGCTCTGCCCGATTCTGAAAAAAGAAAAAAAAAAAATGCAGGAAACTAACTTATTTGTATGCCGTTTTGGATATAAAATAATGCCTGTCTGTTGAAATGAGTACAGAATAATTGTTTTTGTTTAGTTGCAAAGATCTATGATAGTTTTTCTAAATGGTCCACTACGATCTCAAGTTTCCAAAATTTCTTCTTTTCTCTCGACTATTTTTTTCATCGATGTGGATCCTTTACTTCAAATTTTTACACCACATTTTTTTGGAAGTATGATAAAAAAAAATGTTTCCTTGGTTTCTTTTTCCCACTCGCCGTTTTTTTAAAAATAATTCTTTATTCATGAGGTAATTTTTTTTCCCCGCCATGCTCTCAATTCATGAGATCAGAACGCGGATTAAAAACCCCCACAAGCGAGAAACTATTTGCGCCGAACTTTAGAGGGTGACTAACGCCATCTATCGGTCATCTGGTAAATTAAAATTCCGCCTGTGATTCTTCTCATTCATTTGAGACTCTTTCGATTAACTTATTTGGTTTTATAGTTTGAAGCATCTAGTAAAATCGTTACATTATTAAAAAAATTACATATTGGGAAATGGTTTTTGTCGATATTTTTTTTAAACACAGTTGACAATCGATTATTTCTGCCCATAATTTGTTTGCAAATTGCTGGACTTGACATTATTCACAGTAACGAAAGATAGTAATTTTGATCTGCATATTACTGAATCAAAATGGAACTAAAAATTTTTGGAGAAATAATAATTAAACTTATCTAGCTGAGCCTGTAGGAAGATTAATTTATATTTGGGAAAACATTCGATTATAATTCTTACATCAAGGAAATGACTTTTTCATATCGGCAATATTTCAGAATTCTATGAATATCGACGAATAAAAAGTGTATTCTTCAATTACAGGAAAACGAACTTTAAATTGAATAAAGAACTGTGCACGTAATAATGTAAAATTGAAAGTAACAAGGACATGCATAAACAGCAACATAAAGGCGTATTGAATCTGGAAATGCAAATTTATATTCAATGTTGATATTTTACGATTTATGGACTTTGAATTAATTTTATTTTTACTGGAATAGAATTTACAAACATGATATTTCAGCGAAGCATGTTACTAATTTAATTAACTATTATAGATTGGTCATTTAACTCTTTATAAATTGGGATACATAAGTTCTTCCTGCATTAAAATCTTGTCTTGTTCTAACTGATTAGAGAATTTATCCAATGTACTCAGTGAATTAACAATAACGAACACACAAAATCGATAAAAAAATATAAAATTTCATATTATGAGCTTAGTTAAATCCATGTATTATTTTAAATAAAATCATTATTTAAAGCAATTAGTGTGTACTATTTTTTAATAAATAAATCAGATTAATAGAAAATGAAATTAACATTAAATTAATCATTACAATAAAATATTGCCTAATAGAAGAGAGAATAGGGTCTGTAAGGTGAAAAAAATAAATCAGTGTGCCTCTTTTTATCACCGACGACAGCGAGAGGGAGGGATCTCCCTGAAACTTTCTCACATATTATCTAATAAAATTACTATCCCCCTCCCTCGTATAAAATTATAGAATAAAATAAGACCATGAACGTCATGAAAGCTCAAATTTTTATTTCCAGAGTTCTGCATATAGGAATTGTATGTTTCATAAAGTAGTAACGAAAATTGGCACTTTGGGTCAATCGTATGCTATTGGCGAACTTTGGTACTAAACGCATAAATTCCGTTTATTTAAATTATTGCGCTTTTGAGTTATCGCCTTTCCATGCATGCAAAAGTACCCGAGAGACGAACGATCTGTCTTTTGACAGATTTAGTTTAAAATTTGGTGAAGGTCTATAATTTCGATGCTAAAACTGTGAACCAAATTTCATTTATCAAAGTTTTTAAGTTTACGAATTATTACTTTACATGCATGTCAAATTACAGATGGTCAACCCCTTGACAGATTCGGTTCCAAATTTTCAACAGTTCTACATTTTTGATGCTAAACCTGTATGCTAAATGTTTTCTTCTCTTTACATTTTATACTTATTGTGTTCACTTGCACTCAAACAGTAGGATAGACAGACTTGTTCAGAATGGATTTCGTTTAAAATTTAAGAGAAATCTAAAAATGTGGTATTAAATCCATATACCAAATTTCATCCACTTAGCGCAAAGCGTTTTTGGGTTATTGTATTCAGAGATAGACAGAGCGACAGGCAGGCTTAATTCCATACATGTGTTTTTCGGACTCTTGAGATTCTTCAAAATCTCGAACTCGAATTTTTTTTACTCGAACTCGAATTTACAATACTTTCTCTTCGTATACTTCATGTACGAGAAAGTAAGAAAGAGTAAATCTCAATAAACCGCGTTTACATGGTAGCTTGTTATAAGAGTTAAATTTAAATAAATAATTTAATCTTTTTGAAATAAAATTGATTTTAAGAATCTTTTCTAGCAAAGGATTGGGGCTTTATAATTAAATGGATTTTGGGAACATTTGATTTCCGCAATGATTGTAATAGATGGCTTGAATCCATTTTTGAAATACAATAATATTAAAGTTTCTCTTGATTTCAATGAAGGAAATAAAATTAGTAAACAAAGTGAAAAATTGATTTAAACAAAGTGTAACTGAACTCAAAATTTCTATTCAGTTTCCTTATCTGATCACATACTTTTCTTTTTTAGAATTCCAAATAAAGAACATTCAAAAATATTATGTTTTGAGTTATACTTAGCTTAAATAAATGAACATGTAAAATCGCTTATGCAAATCGGTTTCGATGAAATCTAGTGCCTCACTTGATAATCTGCAATTAAAACCTAAAATAACATTTAATTTACCGGAACAAATAAGTAAAAAGTACGGTATGAAGAGCAAAGCTATTTTTCCTTTATTATATTGAAATTATCTCTGTGAAATCAAATAGAATTCTTATTTCTCTTAGATGGTATAATTTAATTTTATGATTTAACGTTTATATAAAGCGTATACCTCGTTTTCGCTTTTACCGTGTCTAATTCCAATCCATAAATTTCCTCTGAGGATTCGGCTTTCTTATTTATTCTTCTTAAAAGAGAAAGTAAATTATTAAGGAATAATCTGTTAAAGAAACTCGGCCCAAATTTTTATAATTAAAACGGGAATGATTAATAAACGATCTGTAGAAAAGATAATTGGTGGAAAAAAGTATAAAACTTCTCATCGCGATACATTTAACGAATATGTTACGAAACAAATACGCTCAAAACGTTCTTTTCTATCCAAGGAAAGCAAGATAAATCTAAAGCCCCCCTTTTATTTTTTCACTGTATTTCGCCTGCACTTTTTCTACCATGCCATTCAAATGTCTCCGTATTTGTTTCACTTTCATTAAGTAGTGCGTTTCAACAGTGTAGTCCTCAGGTAGATATTGAAAAATTGAGCTTCTTTTATGCTGTGCCTTTTCATCCTTTAAACAGGTTGTTTCTCGATTTAGCGCTTTGAACTACGAGAGTAATTAAGCACTCTGAATATGCCCCTTCTTTTCCTTTATTAGAACAAGGAGAAGAAAGTTCAAGCCCAGAAAACTGAAGAAAATTTCGCCGCCAGTGATGTTAGAATTTTACTGTCTTTTGTGCTTTGAAGGCAAGTCTTAATGAGCGGTTTTAGACGTGGGAGCTGTCTTTTACTCATTTAGTTTGGCCTTCTTTTTTTTATTTGATTTTTCTCATTCACTAAATTATTTTGCATTTTTTTCCCTCCTCCTTTTTTTTCTTCTGCCTCCTTTTCTCCTCCGGTTTTTATTCCCTCGTTTTCCAATTTTGATTGTGAGTCCTAACAGAGTAATTAAAGCGACGTCTTTGAAGTCTGAAGACATTGAAAACAACCTTTTGCCATCATCTCATCCTCTTAAGCCTCTTCGAGCGAAAGCTAAAGCTCGACACCCGCACCTCGGAAAAATCTCTTCCCCAATATTAAAGAATCCTGGTTTTATTTGCCTTCAGAACCATATGATTGCCTCCTGAAGTTTTAAAGATGCTGCTGGAGCTGATGCGACACCAGTTTTCCTTTTAAAACTTCGTTTCAGAACCATCGGAAAAACGCTTCTGTCATTTAATTGGATTGAAGACTGTCCAATAGGGGCTGTAAAGCGTAAACAATTTCTGCCATCTCTCCCTTCAGCCGCTAATGAAATAAGGCAATATTTTTCATTTAGTTATAAATGACGTCTTATTGACATTCGCTCTTCGCCCAAGTTTGTTTTTCCCAAATTGATGGAGCTCGATTGAGTTTTGCCGGAAAACCAATAAAAATTTTCCCTTAACTCGTGTAGCCTTGGTTCAGCCGCCGAGGAGGTACTAATTTTTGCCTCTCGTACAAATTGACTTTCTTACTGTAGGGATTGCTTTTCTTAAAAGCCGCCTAAATACTTTCTTTGATCGTGTGAAATTTATTCGCTTTGATTTCGTCTCCATTTAATCAAATCCAAACATTATCTTTTAATAGTCTTTTTAAATTTATTTTAGTATGCTAACGGTTTTAAAAGGATTTGATAGTTTTTTTCCTTTCTCTCCAAGATGTCCGCAGAATTTTCTTTGCTTAGTTCAGACTATTTAAGTTTGCAGTTGTTTCATTTCATCGAATTTGTAGAATTTTCCTATCTTTTGAATATTTTTGACGAAAAGCTCTGCATTGATTTACTTTTTAATTCCCTTTAAATTCAAGAAAAAATTATGAAATTTCTTTACTTAAATCCGTGTATTGATTCGAAATCAAAAGCACAACACAGTATCTAGCAAACATTAAACTTTTAAGTAAAAATTTTTATAGTTTTTTTTCTTTTTATTATATTAAAATGTATAAACACTCTATAAAAATGCTTTAGTATTGGAAATCTTTCATTTCTATTCAATTCTCTTCGAAAATTCCACGATTCCTTCGAATCGTATTAATAAAAATGATAATAATTAAAATTTAATACCTTATAAGATTTTCTTCATTGAACTGCCTTTATTTTGCTTCAATCTGAAAACTAAAATATCCAACTGATAACAATATTAAGGAAAACTTTTAATAATGTTGAACCCTGTGCACAAAAATATTTTCTACTGTAATTATTTTGATTAAACTCTTATTCGACACTTTTTATCCTTTCTTCCCTTAACTGATTTTTGCTACCATTCCTTTACCAAAAGGAAAGGAATACATGAAATCAATAATATCCGTTAATTTATTACATACATGAACCTCCAACTTTTTATTCGTTATCGGGGTCTTCAAGGATGTAGATTTTGAAAAAAGATTGCATAATTTTTCGGCTTCTGTTTATTAAAAAAATTAAGCTAATAAGCTACACGGTTTACTTTCCAATTAGCATTTAACTCACTCTATATCGTTTATCATCAAAATATTTTGTCCTGGAAGATATTAAAACTGCAGATTTTTCTTTCATTTATCTGAATGCTATAGATGTGGTTCAAAACTGCATTTTATACACATTTGTGTATTATTAACAAACTTAGCGGTGAATAAGCAATAAAAGAAAGATGAAGACTTTTTTTCAGCTAGTAGTAGTGCCGTTATATGATATATAATTTGCGGTTGTTTAATTTGAGTGCAAAATGACTAATAACTGCTTGATTGAAATTCAATATCAAATGTACATAAACTTTAAAATCATTTCGAATTAACAGTGAGTCAGTATGTAAAGTTACTATAAATAATAGACAGGAAAACAACTTTGATGCAACTTTCAGAATACTTCCAATATCAGTAAAACTTGCGTATGTACTTGATTCTTTGCTTATTCTTGCACACCAAAAGAGTGATGATTATCTTCATGTATAAAATGTGATGAATTTTGGTGAAATAAAAAAAATACAAAATACTATAATACGTGTGCACAAAGAAACTGTAGAAAGAACATTATTAAAACTTAAGTGTAAGGAAACCTTGGTAGAATCATACCACCTTAGCCAATATCCATACCATTACGTCGTACTTAATGCATCGTCCTTCGGTGTGAACGCCGAGTGAGTGATGACCATCTTTATGCGAGCAACTACCATTTATTGCTGAATTTTGAAAATACTTCAAGTAGGTGCCAGCAATTGAAAAGAAGGTCTGTCTTTCTCTTGTCTTGCCATCGACTGCAACTGATCCTGGTGCTTAATTATTTACCCTTTTCTTAGTTTTAAGTGAATAGAGGTCTTTGGGGAAAGGGCGGGTAAAAAAGGCGGCCATTCGAAGGATCGGGCAGGCACCCGTGCGAAATATCGACAATCACTGGAGGGCCAATGTCTCTGGAGCCAGATATTGGAGAAAGTGCCAGATCTGGGAGCAAAATGAGGCGGTAATTTCTTTTCTTATTTCCAGAGGGGGAACTTCAAAACAAAGCAGCAGAGAGGAGGAAACTACAATTAGTAGCGAAAGTAACGCACCGAGATTTTCTGGAAAACGGACTTCGGGTCTAGTCATTTATCATCATTAGGTTTTATTTAACTGAGAACCTGTCACCGGTTTACATCAGTCCAGATTTTAGTCTTGCCAGATATCTCTTTCCACCTCGGTCTGTATCTCGTTTTTTTTTTTTTTTTTTTTTTTTTTTTTTCTCCTCCTTCTTTCTGCGAGTTGACTTGAAAGTTGAGTCTGGGAAGTTTCATTCATATATTTTCAGTCTAAAAATTATAGGTCTCATTTTGCTGGAGACAGTATGTGGTGCTAATGATGAAATGGAGGGAAGTAACCATCCTGGATTTTGAAGTTTTACGTGCGATTAATATGTTTTTAAAATACTAAATGTAAAATTAAATTGATGACAAAAAATTATTTGTTTTGGAATAAGAGAAAAAATATATGAGAATTTTCATGTATTATTCTTGTCTAAGAAGTAGAGGGTTAATTTTCTTTCAGGCAAGATACAGTCTTGAGTGTAAGGATGATAGAAACTAAAATCCTTTTGTTTGGATTTTGTAAGAGATTAAAAGCATTATTTTTGTCGTTAATATAAATTGTAATCTTAAATAAAATGCAAAGATTATATTTAATTTTATAAAAT
>JAPMOR010000898.1:0-26878 GCA_026543865.1 Argiope aurantia
GGGGGAGATTGGCATTTCTGATTCTCAATTAGATTGGAAATAACTGCGTGCTGCTCTTGTCTATTATGTATTTAAATGTCACCGATGAAAGATGTCTGCTTCCCTTGAAAGCGGAAACAAATAAATAATGAAAACGCAATGAAATATTATCATCGTAAAATGCGGTTTCCATATTTGTGTAGCGGCTGTGGAATCCTCGCTTGTTAAAGTAAGAAAACGATGCTAAAAATGTCATTTTGCCTTTTTTTTTTTTTTCTGTTCGAACGAACATGCTTGCGGACGTACCGAACAAATGGTACATTCTACATCTACATAATTTATATCTCCCTTAAGCGCAAAGCAGCCTATAAAATCGAAACTATCACCGACCAATCAAGAAGCCAGGGATGTCGGAGCCATAACCATTCGTCAAAGTTCGAAAACAATCACTCCCAGTAGAGTAGAATGAGGCAAAACAGAAAAAGACAGGGGGAAAAGGGGGGGAAGAGAGTGAAATTCGAGTTATTAAGCAAATAAAAAAGTGAAGGAGGGGGAAAAAAATCCAGCATCCCAAACAATGATTCCGAGCGTTTGACAGCCGAATGTCCTTGTGCAATTCCCATTGTTCCAAAGGGAAAGCATTTGAGATACGGTCCTATACTCATATTTACGACTCGACTTCAGTTTTTAAGATAGGACACGTACGATTACCTGTTTTGCATGCGACATATTAAAAGTCGTATTGAAAAGAAAGAAGGTCTTCCTCCCTTCAATGATCAAGAGGCTCGTAAAAACGAAATCAAACATCCCTCCGCACACAAAAGGGTTTTTCTTATGAATAATAATAATAAATTATTCGGAAATCCGCTGTGATTTTTGTGAGGATAACTAAATGCCTCTGTACACAGATATGGTAATGGTTCCCCGCAGATGTAATGCGCAGATTCGATGTTCCTCGGAAATAATTGCCGCGAATCTTCTCAAGAATCATGTGATCTATAAATAAGGCAACACATTTTTTGAATGATTGAAAATGTTGCCAGAAAAATGCTAAAGCGATAAATAAATGTAGTCAGCAAAACATTTTTAGTACGTCGTACAAAAGAGATCACACCACAGCAATATACCGATGTTAAAATACACTGTTCAGATTTTAGGATCAGAATTATTTAAAATACTCTGGCTTTACATTGTTGTGATATTGTTTATATTTGCTATTTATTGTTAACTTTTTAATGAAATTTCAGAATCTTTTAGTATATTATTTTGCTTGTAGTATCAGACATTATTTATTTATTAAAAAAATTTTCAGGTGTTAAAAGTTTCAAAAATTAAATAATCATTAAAGGGCTATAATTATTCTTTAAAAATGTTCATAAAATTTGCCCCCCCCTTCTTTTATTTTGATGAGTTTGCAAGAATTTTTCACTGTCCACATTGATTAGTTTTGATTGCATTTTGATTTGTTTTTGGATTCTTGACAAATAATTGTTTAATAAATATATATCTTTCAATAGTTTTTTTAAAAAAATCAAACCTGACAACCTTACGTTCCATTCCAAAACTCTTCCTCATCTCACCCTTCAACAAGTTCTTAACAAGTGTTTGTGAAGTTAAACTACCGTGTGATTTAAAATCCTGTTTGATTAATTCTATTATGTATAAGAAATGATATAACCATTTTACTCGAGGTCCAAATGAAAATCTCTGACGCTATATAGATCTTGATTTGGAATTGTATTTGAATTTAAATAAATAGAAATTAATCAAAATTAATTCAAAATGACACAGTACTAAAGAGATTTCACTAAATTAAGAAATCAAAACTGCAGTGGAATGTATTTGTATACATATGGGCATGCATTTTGATGAGTACATAATTGGGGTACAAACTTTATTATCTTGTTGTGCATAGATATCTGATAATTTTAAAAATCCACACTCATGTGTCATTCATGATTAAGTAGCATCGAATACAAATTTGTTTTTGAAAATTATCAACTATCAATTATCAACTACCAATTATCAAAAATAATTCCTTTTCCAAATTTTCATTAAAGTAGATTTTCAAACACATTTTATTAAAGGAATTTTTTCAAAAGAATTAACTCTTATGCTGTCTTTTAAATCAAACACTTATATTCAGCTTATCTCCTTTCATGATTTTAATGATAGAATTTTGTTTCTCTCGTTTCCTGGTGCATTGGAGATTTGAAAATGGTTGTGTACTTATGTATTCTCGTTAGCGAAATACTGGTTTGATGGCTTCAGAACACAGTTATCAGTTAATTATAATTCAATTATCACTGACTGCATTAAATTTTGATTCTGTTTCAGTGATTCCAACTGATAGTAAAATCAAGAAACAATAGTTATCATTTTAAAAATTTAAAAATAAACAATTTTTCTTTTTAGTACAATAATAAATGTCTACTTTTAAAGACTGTTTTTAATTTATTTAAATATATTATGTTTTACAAATTCTTACTATTTCCCCTAATTCTTATTTTACTAAATACTAAAAGTATGTGATCATAAATAAGAACGGGTTTTCACCATTTTTCAGACTTTCGTTTTGGCAGGCACTCCTATACGCTGCTAACTTCAAAATGTGACACATCTTTATTATTTGTTGCCCACGCATTTTTGTAGGCGCCGACGACAGTCTACCCAAAACAACGTGATTTTAACGTGTAATAATAAATATGTGTTTCGAAAATCATTCGAATCCATAAATCTAGAAGAAATTTGGACTTAAATGATGAAACGAGACAGTTCTATAAATTTACTGCGGATATGTTGCATCATTTTGCGTTTCATCCAATCACCGTATAAAGTTTTCAGTGATGTTATTTCGATTTCAAATTGTTATTTATGGATAATATGTCAAAAGTACTGTGAAAACAATTATATAAGTAGGAAGCATGTATAAAAATGTGACTTTAACTATTGCATTTTTGACATTGTAAACTTTTGTACGAAAGAATGCATATCGGCCCTAAATCTAAAACAAATTAAAGATTTGAAGTTAGTTTAAATGTTTTTATAGTAACCAGAATGCTTATTTATAAGTTGATTATTATTCTAGACCAATTGAAAGTATCGGAAATTCCAGAAGTTAGAAAAATAATTCTTTATTACCGTCACATCTCTGTACTAGAAATGTAAACAAGTACAGAGAAACTATAAAAATATTCTCTTCAGGCATCAAAATTGTATTGTTAAAATATGCTAATCGTTGCTATTGAATTCCTCTAATTTGTTTCAGAAAGAAACTCCACCAAAATTATATGAGGGGGTATCAAATAAATCATAGAATTTTGAACACTAAATTCTAGATCCATTGAAAGTATCAAAGATTCCAACATTTTAGAAAAAAAAAAAAAAAATTCTATCTCTTTATTACCGTCACTTCTCTGCACTAGAAATATAAACAAGTACAGAGAAACTATAAAAATATTCTCATCAGGCATCGAAAATGTATCGCTAAAATATGCTAATCATTGCTAATGAATTCCTCCAATTTGCTTCATAAGAAAACTCCACCAAATTATATGGGAGGGAGAGGGTATCAACGCATAGAATTTTGGACACAATAATAAAAAATACAATAAATAATAATATGACAAAGAAATGAAAGTATCACCAATTTATCACTTTTCGACATAATTGCATTTTATGTTGACACATTTATCCAAGTACTGGGTCAATTTAAAGATCCTGATGTCATAGAACGCCGTCGGTCCATTTCAGATAGTCGTCAGTCAAACTTTTGACCACCGGGGAACCTCTTCATTGGTCCAAATATATATTAAAAAAATCTGAAGATGCCATGTCCAGGGGGGGGGATGCTCCAATACTTCCCAAACAAATCCATGGAATTTTTGTACAAACATTGGGAAACGACGAAAATTCAGTTGGAAGTTTTGGAGCACCCGCCATGTAGCCTCTGCATTCCCAGATTTTCATCACTTTAGGCTATGAAAAGGTTCCTCTAAAAGGCTCCTGACGATTTGTTCAAACAGGCCGACGGCGCTCTATGAGACCGGGATTTTCAAATTACTTCATTATTGGGACAAATGGCTCAACATGAATTGAAACTATGTCGAAAAGTAATAAATTGGTAATACTTCTATTTACTTTTCATCAGATATCATTAATTGCATTTTTCATTATTGCGTTCAAAATTATCTGAGTTATTTTCGTATTCCTATCATAAAATGAAATTTTGATACTTTCCACAAATAGGAGAATTTGTGGAAAGTATGAAAATTTCATTTTCGCTGTTTCTTCTGCTGTTATTTTTTTTCTTGCTTCAATAATTTGAATATTATCTTTTGATTAAAATGTCTCAGATATATTGTAGGTAGTTGGTTAACAAATTGTACGGTTAATTAACTAAATGGACGACAAACCTTGACACTAATAATGACAATGGACTTCGTAGAATTTCATTTTATTATTGTGTTTCTCTTTGTGCCTTTATGGATGAGGTGAACATACTAAAGTGAGGTGCCAAAAATTACCAAGACCCGTAAATGAGAACGTAATGGCAAGAAATCAGAAATGAAAAAGTGTGACCTTTCATACATCTCATGAGATCCTAAAAGCAGATTGAGACAATTGATTGCATAATTATTTTGTGTGCTACATTGATGGGAATTTTTGATAATGTTTTTTGAAAAAAACATTCTCGAATGTGTGGTGTAATGCTGTTGCTATAATAACCGAATAAAAGGTGTATATTATTATTATTACATATAAATAAATGATGTAATATTTTTTAATTTGTAGTCTCTAGGATGAAACCATATTCACATAATACAAATATGTGGCAAGATTAGAATTAAAACGATGGTTAAATGTAAATGATTAAGAAGAGGGATCGTTGATTTGGTATTCCATCATTGAAGCACTCTAAATAACTTCAATTAGTAGTTTTACTGAAGATATGTCAAATTTAGTTGAATACTAATCATACGTATGATATGTTGAAATGGTAGCTAAGAAATCTTGAAGGTAATTATTTGTTCAAATGACATTAACTCGTAAAGAAAAGCCTGAAATTTCCTGTTTCTTATATCCCAGGTGGAATCCTTATATCAGAACTGTTTAGTTATAAAACGATCTTATAAATTTTAAATTTCATTTTGTTAATATTTCATCTTTTCTGTTATTTATGCTATACTAGGGCTTCATAAATGATTTTCGATTCTGAACTAACTTAAGCAAGAAAAATGATTTTGGATCCAAATATACATTTAAATAACGACACGGGAATAGTATAATGGAATGAAGTATTAATCAGTAGCAAATAAAAAATGTTTTAGTTATATAATTAAAATTTCAAACAAAATATTTTTTATTATTATTTTGCTTACATCAATAGCACTATTTGCTTAATGGCATTTTCATTGAGGAAATCTATAGAAGTATTCCCCTATTTGTGCTCTACTAATATTTACATTAATGTATACAATTACATATATGGCGCTGGACTTTTAGCTTAAGATCTACAAGTTGTCTAGCAGGGATGTCTACAGACTTAGTGAGACATATAGAAACAAAAATTTTTGCATTAGAAAATTCGATCGAAAATACAAAGGACGGTACTTTGTCAGTGAAATAAGTTAGAGCAAAGGATATATCAGGCAAAATGCACAATTTAGATTTAATCGAAGGCTAATTTACAATATTAAAACAATTCAGTTACATATGTAATGATATTACAAATCATACCAACAGGACAGATACGATACTGACAAATAGCATAGAATACTATCAGTACATCTTTAGTATCGCCAAATGTTCAAAGGGTTTGCCGTCTGAAGCGATGCACGCTTCGCATGTTGTTATTCATGCAATTAAATTGTTGTGCTACTGTAAATTAAATCTGTATTGCATATTTTTCAAGTGTCTCCATTCACTGACAAACCTGTTGTGCCCTTGTCTCCTCCTCTGGAATTCCGATGTTCTACTTTCAATGTAATTTGACTCTGGGTGCCTGACCTATTTGTAAAATTTAATAACCACCTTTCGTGGCATCCTATATACTGTAAAATAAGAATGAATTCTCCGGTCATTAAAATATATTTCCGTTTGTTGCCTTCAAAACCTACAAAATTTCATTGGCTTGAAAAATTTGACCATTTATTTCATTAATTTAAATATTTCGCCCATTTAATTTCATTGGCTTAAATATTTAATTGCGAATGAGCTTTGCTGTTAATTGAACGTCATGCAATTAATCAGTTAATGAATTCGCATCGAGATCATTACTTCTATACCTATAAAAGGACTTTTCAGTCATTATTGGGCTCGATTAATCGCAAGTAACAAGAGTTGTCAAACGATGATTCCCACACGCTTTCGATTTCAAGTGGAGGATCCGCACATCCCGTTTCCAGAGGAAATCATAAATTTGCTTGGGTAATCTCTTTCGAAATGTGAGTCATCCGTGTTAGCAAGTAGTTTTTAACAAGCATCACATTTTCTGACTTGGTTGGTGACATAACAAAATACACTTTGGAAGATTACTTCTTGCATTTATTTTTGTCTATGACTGTGATTTTCTGAGGAGTTATAATAATACTGATGATTAGAATTTATAAAAGTTCAGATTTAAAATTTTTAATATATGTATATCTTCCACTCGTGGGTTTTATTATTTTTTTTCGGCGAATGTAGTAAATAAAAAAAAATACGTTCTTTGAAGTTCTAAACTTTATGTTTTAGTTTTGTGGTATGTATTTTATTATTGCCTATCGTAATGTATTATGCAAACAAGGCATTACTTAATATAAATCGTAAAGCATATAAATAAAAATTGAAATATGATATCTGTGACTTTCGAATAAAGTATCTTTTGTCTTAATTCTGAAATTAATAAAATTTTCAATTTTTAATTTTTTTAAAAAGTTCTTTATTATTCATTTAAAGTGTCAGTGTGTTTCACTCATCAGAAATTTCTTCCATAATTGAAATTTCTCTAGGCAGCATCGGTGACTCAGAAAAACCAAATTACTCTTTTACAAAACTCTGATTAGGCCCGACCTCACACTCGTTGCTGAAACATGGGCAATGAATGAGAAGGATAAGACATTCTCGCTAATATTTGAAAGAAGAATTTTATAAAATATATTTTATAGAATTAAGTGTGACAATTATTGGAGAAGAACACACTCGGAAATTAAGAAACCATTTAAAGAACCAGATATTATTAAATTTATATAAAACAGAGAATTAAATGGGTTGGATTTTTAATAAGATTGGGTGACAAAAGAAGCACTAAAAAGATTTCTTTGGCTAAACCATTTGGTACACGAATATGAGGGAAACAAACTGCCTGGAAAAGGGCTTGAAATTAAGGTGACAAATTGGAAAACCTTATCCAAGAACAAACGGCATGAAATGGAATTTTGAAGAAGGTTTGAGCCAGTGAAGTTGTCGCACCAGTGAAGAAGTATTGGTGATTAAGTGCATTGAAATAAGTAAAAGGCACTCTTATTTAACTATCGTCATCGTTGAAAATGTTTCTGAAATAATGTAACAAACTTTCTGATGAACCAGGCATATATAAAACAAGTTCGCTTTGCGATAGCATATGAATCGGAGAGCGGAAAGATCTTTGCCAGCGAATTAAATAAAAGAAAAAGATGCATAATATAAAATATATATTAAAGATTTAATAGAATATAAAATTTTCTTCTGTGCAACAAGGCAATTGCAAGACGAACAACATTGAATGTCATACGTTGTTAATAGATGGCAAGTGGACATAGTTTCAACACTAAATCTTTAGAGTAATTAAAGTAATTGTTCAAAGGACATGCTCTCTCAAGCTGTACACGTTCCGCTTGATGTTATTCATGTGACTTTGTTGTTGTGATATTGTAAATTTATATCCCATTAAATCTATGTTGTACATTTTATCTGGTGTGTTCTTTCTTTATTTAATTAACTGGCAACCAACAACTGCCTTCTAGTCTGTGATCTCATATTCTATTGTAAAAATGACTTGTTTGTGTATGCCTGCCCTGTGCTTAAAATTTGTCGCATCTATTTAGAAACATCCTGTATAATGTAATTTTACCATTTCTCATCTTATCATTAAAAGCCGGGTGACGGTGAACATCTAAGCTTAGCTCAAGCTAACAGCTACGCTTCGTGCTACTTATTACTGTTTTGCTCCTTGTATACTGTTATTTATTATAATTGCGTTTCTAGTTCACGCTTTAACTGCATTATTCCTCCTGACTTTATTTTGTTTATAATTTGAAATCGTCAATTCTTTCATTTATTTCCATGATTAACTTTACCGCTACGTTTATGTATTAAGCATTTGCTTTATTGAAAAATTCTGCTACATTTGTCTTTAAAATGTGAAACATTTAAAAAAAATATTTCCCAAATAAGGAAATTGATGTGATCTACTGAATACAAGAGAAAATCACGATATCTATATACATCGTTTCGCCAACGTTTACAGCGTCTAACACAATATGAAAATAAACTAAAAGTTACGTTTTAGGCGCATTGCTGAAAACCGTAACACTCTTAATTTATCTTCGCATTGATATTTAATATCCGAGGAAGACAAAAGCTTCTGTGAATACCTCACTTCTGGAAACAGATTGTCCAAGCAAATTTATGGTTTCTTTCCCAAACGACCCAAACTTTTTTCTTCATCCGTCCTCCACACTCGGAAAAAGATGAAGAACCTTGAAAAGTCCTCTCCGATATGTAGTCCTGAATAAATAGACCTCCGAGAACAGTACCGAAATAAACTCATGCTCAATCAATTCCACCGATGCTAATGCAAATGCTTTACGGCCATAGGTGATGGATATTTACGTCAAACATGGATTGAAGTGAAACTCAACTTCCACGCTCAATTGTTCTCTAATGCGTTATTTCGATTCGGCGAACAAACTTTCAGACGTGTCCTCCCTCCTGCCTTGCGTCACTGTTTTGAATAGCGAATGGCTTGCTGCTGCACTCGGTGAATGGTTATTCAACCGGAGATCTCGTTCTCTTTCTACACAAGATTTTGCTTTCTGCTCTTTTAATTCAATTACCTTTTCGCTTGTTTTTTCGGCTTCTTTCCACAGGTCGGTTTATTTTTGGACGCGCAGTCCCTTGCGGACCTCAGGTCATTGGGTGCGAGGGTTATTATGGGTACAGATTGACTCTGTTTTTCCGGCCAGGAAAGATCGTGACGAATAACTCAGGGAAATAAGGACAAATATGCTAATGCCATCTCTTTTGTCCCGTCTGTTTGCTGAGTCTTTTGGTCTTCAGCATAGTAAACAACGCCGTGGGTACGAAGTGCTTGCGGAGGATGAAAACGGAAGTATGCACTAGCTTTTTTGAAGTGATTTTTAGTTCAAAAGAACAATTTATTTCTCCTGTAGGTGTATTTTTTTTTAAATTTTTCTTTTTTCGAATTGGTGAACTTTTGGTACTTGGACAATTATGAAAGTTATTTAATCCTGCACTGTTGTTTTGTTCTCTCCACAGGAAGATTTATTTTCCTTGAACTTTTTTGTATTAAGATCTTTGTAAAATTCTCCCGAAACGTTTAGAACAAAAAGTATTCGCGGGTTTTTAAATATGGATTCGTAAATTAGTATTTATTGAGAAAACAAATTTAATGACATAAATTATTATCATACGAATAACAACCCTGTTTACGTATTCTTTCGGTTCGAGTTTGAGTTTCGATGCCAGCGCCCCATTTTTGTCCTGAGGCTTAAATAGAAGCATATTTTCTTTCAAAAGAATTTTATTGAAAAGCAAGTCTGGATGTTAGAGTTAGTTTATGACATTCCTAAATATTAATGAAGAAGCAACAACACGCTTTTGTTAATATATATTTACTTATTCACAGGCATTACCAAACAAAATATAATTAAATAATAGTATAAACAAATTTGATATAACATATATATTTTTTTTGTAATTAAAGATTCAAATTTATACAATGAGGGAAAAAGAGCAATTTTCAGTAATACTTATTGATTTGTAATTTAAGTCTCAATAATTATTTATCGTAAAATCTATATTGAGTCTTAATAATTATTTACAGTCATAGTTTAAGCTCATAGAATGCTTATTTTCTTAATAAAGGAATCCGAATTACAATTTTGTTTGAAGAACAAATACATTTTTTTTGGTGGCGACAATTGGCGATCGCCTAGGGTCACCTAATGGTAAAACCGGCTCTGTTAATGCGTGTCACTGTATAGAAAACTGTTCAAATATAACTTATTCGAATGTCTTATATGTATGATTTACTCTCACCTTATATTGATTGCATAATCTCTCTTTACCTGCCTAACAGCTAATGATTCTTACTTAAATTCCATTGACTAGTCAGATTAACCTGTGTTTTAAGCTTATCTTGAAAGTTAATAAAACCTAGTTTAGATCATTTTGAACTTATTTCATCTCTAAGTACTTTTTCTTCTGAGTTATCTTCTGGGCTTAAAAATTATATTATATAAAGTATTCTAATATTTTGAAACGGTTTAAGTGTAAATTTTGTCTAATCTTATAATAATATCTTTGATGTAATCTGATTCCTTTGTCCTCTGAAAACATCGTGCATTTTTTTTTAATTTCTTCTTTTTTTTTAAGTTGAAATCTTTTTAATCAACAAATATTTAAATTTATGATATAGAAATTCAGAAAACTGATTTCAGTTTTTCCTCTCTTATTATATAAAATGTAATCAAATTATTAAAAAAAATTAAATCACCATTTTTGGTTAAAGTAGAAGGGTATAGTTGAAAGTGAATGGAATATTTTTGTTGAATTAGATTCTTAAGTTTTTGATGCACTATAGAGAATATTTAATATATTCAGTCTTAAAAATATTCAGCACATGATTTGACATCCTTATTGCTTTTTGTTTCTTCAACAATGATTTGTTTTATTTCTTGCAACACATAAATTAGTAAGGATTACATTATACTTTCTTCTTTATGTTTCAAATGCATCGCATTCCATCCCTTACATTGCCGGCCAAAAGCATCTACGATGAAATTAAAGGGACTGTGAGAATGGAACATATCATGAACTTGTTTCCAATAAATCCTGGAGAATATTTGTTGCCCCTGATTCTTCACCCTCCCTCCCTTCTTGCATTCATTTGTTTTCCTTTGCTTTCTGATTTTTCTTCCTCTAGTCTCATTAAAATGAAAGTACCATTAAGAAAGGAGAATTTCCCACAGTGTGTGCTGCTGTTCGGCAGAAGAACTTAACGCTGAGAGAGGGGGGTGCAACAGAAGGGTAATCGCGCTGCCACTGATCAATTGATTATTACCCTTTCGAACTTAAAAGGGCTCGAAGAAAAACACTCGGAAAAGGGATATAATATCATAACAAACGCCATAAAGAATGTTAGGAGGGGGCGTCAATAACGATTTACGGATTTCCCCCTCCACCCCTTTCTTCCTCATCACCCCCTTCGCCAGTGGCGTTCGTAATGAGATATGCAGCTGGCCGCTAAGTCTACTTGTCCGTAAAGATCAATAATCGGTAAATGACGTTGGTAATAGCCATCATGTATCACTTCGCTATAAAAAGGGAGTTTTTGAGATTATCGCTACTTACACCTCTTCGCCCACCCCTCTGGCGTGGTCTTCCCTTCCCCCTCAGCCCCTTTAATATTTCTTTTTCTCTCGAGTAGCATTCCTCCTCAGCCCCCTTTTATTCCAACCCATATGCTAGGGGAGCTGGCTTGCCAATGTTCTTTGTGCAGTCATGATTGGCTGAATCCCTTTTGCCAGCTATTCCGCGATATCATTTTTGCTGCCATCCCCCTCCCCTCTGAGTGTACACCTTATGTTTCTTTTTAGCTATTATATTATCCTTCCCCCCTTTCATAGTGTAGGGAACGTTCAAGCGATTTCGTTGGCCATTATGGTTGGTAATACCTATAAATCTGTCACCATTTTTGTAGTTGCTTAATTGGCAGGAAGAAGTTAATGGGAAGTCTGTGTTCCTTTTCCTATGCTGGATATCCCCATGGGGTTGGCTTCAGTTTTCAGAACGCCGGTTTTCACGCCGAATGAGAGGAATTTCTTCAAGTCCTTATTTGTTTCCACTTGCCACCGAGGAAGATGCTGGACTCGAGGAAAAAAAAAAAGATAAATAACTGCAGGGAGACATCGAATCTATTTATTAATAAGCCGCGATTCTGCGAAAATTTAATATGGATTTATTCTTCCACTCTTAGTCATTTGAATAATTAGTGGAGTTGAGCGGCAGGCATCATGTCGTGTGTTTTTGATACAACGTGCAAACGATTCTGCCGTTTTGAGCAACTAATGGCAGTTCGTTTCCGGTTTGTGTTGAAGAGGCGCATCGTTTGTGTTTTGCTCTTAATTTGATGAAGATGAATTATCGATCAACTTCAGCGCCCTGTGACTCGGGTCTTCCTGAAATATTAAGTAATAATTATCATCTTTAATTAAATTAATGCACGCTAATTTCCGTTGAATAAAAATTTATGAATAGGGATTGTTAACTGGAAATATTGCTTCATAAAATTGTTTGAAATCGGTTTCAGAAATATAGAATAGGAAGCAAAAGTATGAAATGATTTGTTTCGTAAAATTTAACCATATGTAATATTTGAAATTAATTTATATTAAAAGCTGTTAACTTCTCAGAAAATAAAAAGTGTTCTTACTATAAATGTTTGTTTCTCCTTTTTAGTGTAATTAATTGAAAATTCACAATGGTTAATGTTATGTCCTTTTTTTACTTTTGGCAATTTTATTTAATGATGTTTTTAATCTATTGTACCACATCGGAAATATTCAGTTAAGTTTAATTAATGATGCTCGTTAAGAATAAATTTAATCTTTGTATATAATTCCTTAAATAAGAGAAACTATTGCAAATGCTAATGCTTGTTGTTAATGTTGAAGAAGAGCAGATGTTATTGTTTGTTAATAATGTTGAAGAAGCAGATTGAATAGTGATTGAATGAAACTGCTCCACAAACATTTATATTAAGTTTATTATTGATTTTTCATTCTTTTTAAAATCAGATATAATATATATCCTTTAGTTTTAACTTTAGTAATTGATTGAGAATAGTTTGAAATGAAATTAGCCTGTTGTTGACTAAAAATTTTTCTGTGCAAACTTTTGTTTTTCGCATTTCATTTCAACTGTCAGCACATTCTTTGAGGGTATAGTCGAAAGATAATTCTACTTTTGCAACTTTAAAAGAATATTTTCAAATCAGTGCTCTATCTATTCCTATTCATGCATATTGTTTGAATTGAGTTTTTTATAGCATGTATTTATCTGCTCTTCTTTTTTTTTTACTGCATGTGATTTTCAATTGCCCAATGGATACTAAATTTTAAGTCTTTTATTTATTATTTTTTTCCATCCGTCTTTCAGCCGTAAAATTTATAACGGAATAAAAATCATCCATTTCTGGGACATCGAGAGAAAGTTTATATTTATGATCTGTTCCTTATCTTTGCAGAGGTGACAATCAAACTGTTGCGGGAGAAGGTCAGGGAGTTTGAAGACAAAGAAGAGTCCATTGTACAGGTAAGTCTGCTCTCGCTTGATTCTTCCATAAACAGAATTCCTGATTCCGTGTTGTTGTCTTAATGTGACTGCGCTCTTTGCTGCAGATCTTTTTTATATATATAATAATTAACAACAATTAAGGCTTTTAACATGTGCTTTTTGCCACAAACTTGTCCTTATACATGTAATATTTTAAAATTTGAGTAACCATGTTGGAGAAGAAGCAGAGATTTTAATGTGATTGGGCTAACTGCTGCATATCTGTTTTTGTATGTATCATAACTAGTTAAAAGGTTGGTAATTAACAAAACTTAAGACTTTTAATATACGCTTATTACTATAGTCTTGCCTTCATATGCTTATTGCTACAGTCTTGTAACGCATGATTATTCTTGTAACTTTGTGTTATAGAAGAAGTTAGAATTTTAATGTGACTGTGCTCGTTGCTGCAGATCCGTTTTTGTTCATCGCAACTCGTTAAAAGGCTAGTAATCATGATAGTGATATAATAGTTGAGACTTTTAAGGTGTCAGTCTTTTTGATGCAGATCTGTATTGATGTATCGTAATGCTTTCAAAGGTTAGTAGTCATCCTAGAAAAGAAGCGGATGTTTTTATATGACTGTGCTCGTTGATGCAGGTCTGATTGTATATATTGTTGCATATTAAATGCTGTTATTAATAACAATTACGACTTAGTTTATGCTCTCTTTTATGTATCGTAGCATGTTAAAACATGAGTTATGTTAACCATGTTAGAGAAGAAAGAATTTAAATGTGACTGTGTTCGTTGCTGCAGATCTGTTTTTGTTTATCGCAACCCTTTAAAATGCATTTAAGTAATCATAGTATAGGTAATCATGCTAGAGACATAACAACTGGAACTTTTAAGGTGACTGCTTTTTGTTGCAGATCTGTCTCTATGTATCATTACAAGATTAGCAGCCATTCTAGAAAAGGAGCAGAAGTTTTTATGTGATTGTACTCATTGCTGCAGATATGCTTTTTTATGTATGTGAGTTATTAAAAATTGATGATTATATATCTGAATTCAAGTCAACTCATTTACTAGAGCTCTGTAGCAACAGCAAGAGTAAAATCAGAGACGATTTATACTAAACTGGAAAAAAGTGGAATTTTAATTGAATCTAGTACATCTTTATGTCACATGTCCCAAATACCCCCCCCTCCCCCTAAAAAATGTTGCACAAATTTAGCTGCTTATTAAAAATTTATATTTATATATTCATTTATATATTTATTTGCATTTTCTACAATGGCAAAACATTTTCCTTCTTATTTAGTTTCTTTTATTACATTAAGTTTTTCTCTGTTATCTTTGCAAGTTTATATCTTCTTAAACTTTCACTATTTAATAAAATATCTGTTCGTATACGAAGATTTCGCATGCAGCATTTTTTCTTTATTAAATGCTGTTTATTAGTTATATTTATAATACATCTTTAAATATTTATTCAAAAATTTTGCATTTTTGTTGAAACTACTCATGCGCTAACGTATTTTATTATTTCGCCATTTCTTAATTAAATGATAATCAAGTTTTAGATTGGAAATTCCAGAGATTTTTTTATTTTTCCTTTTAATTTTAAGTCAATTTTCTAATCAATTCGTAAAATTTGGAAATTGCTATTAAATAGCAATTTATATCCCCGCCTTTTTGGAAATAAAATTATTCAAAAATTATGAAATCATTAGAGTGATCCACATTTTAATATTCAGGACAAAAGTAATAAACTGCCGCATTTTTCCAAAGTTGGAATTTGTTTTATATGTGCGAACTGATAGAATTGTGAATCACGATGATATTATGATATCATAATCTCATGCTAATCATAAGTAGGCATTATCAAACATTGAATTGCATGTTGTCTTTCGCTGTTTTTCTTATTGTAAGATGAATGGAAAGAGTTTCCTAAGTTAAAATGGCACTGCACATTTGACAAGTATCGCATTAAGCATGAATGGATCTCATTATATTGGGTTATGATAGTTATATAAATATTTATTAACTGAGATTTATATAAATATATAAATCTCAGTTGCAAAGATAATTCTAAACCTAGTGCTAACGCTCTTTTATACACATAATATTTACATTGTGGAGGATAGATTTATAATGTATATGAGTATATAATTTTGCATTTTTGCCAACAGAGGCAAAATTGGCGCTGGATAGCAAAATCGACATAAAAAGGGAACAATTTTTGTGTTTGGCAAAGCAATATTTAATGAATATTTTAATACAAAAAATATATTTAACATTTAAGGATTTTAATATCTAACTTAAATTACCTGACTTACGCTACAAAAAGTTGTGTTAATCAGAATTATGCATATTTTTCTTTGTCTGGTCTTATTCATTGTGTATTTTGCTTGTATGGTCATTTAATACCACTTATGTTCCCTGTAAATATAGATTATTTAGTATTGTTGAAGTGTCATGTTGTTGTTACTTAAAGCACTTGTCGAAATCAGCGAATTTAAGCCGAGTTAGTTTAGTAGCTTCTGAGGGTAAAAGCCTCTGAGCACCCGAGGGCAGAAGTAATCTTCTAACTCATATGAAGATGGCACTCACACACTCGCTTGCACAACCCCTTTTTACAGGTGGGGGGGGGGGACTCTTTCACACACCTCACATATAAAACACAGCATAAAAAAAATCATGCCCGAACCAGGACTCGTACCCGGGACGCCCAGATCTCGGGGAAGATGCATTACCCCTATGCCATTGCGTAACAGGCAGACAAATAGAGACTTAATGGATTATACTGCCGATCATGTCGTTTTCTGAATACGTTTGATACAGCATGTTCAAAAGAAACATATTAAACATATTTTTGTAAGCTAAATTTAAAAAAAAAGCAAAAAGTTTAAATGAAAGGAGTGAAATTTTTAAAACAAAGTTCTGAGTTGTAAAACCAGCAAGTGAATTGCATGTCTAAAAATCCCGTTAAATGTTTAAAAGGAAACTTAACTGTATTTAAATGATTTTTATGCTAAAATGTCCATCAAATTTTAATTAGTTCCGTAAAATTCTCTTTTAATAAGTTTTATTTGACTGTCCAAATTCAGCTAATATAGCCATTCATGTTCTCTGTTAATGGAAATAGAAACTTGTATTTTTCTTAAGTTCTTCATAAATCCATTTAATATAGTTTATATAGTATGTATATGAAATTATGTTTCATTTAGAGCTCAGTAATTTCTTTGTAATTGACCGCTGAACACTTACATTTTAATTGTGATTACCCTACAGAAACAATAATTTCCATACATTAATTGCTCGACAGCTTCCTTGATTGCACATTAATCCAAATTTCACAAAACCGTGTAGATTGGCGAGTCTTGCAATCAATCCTGCCTCCTCTTTTCATCAAGCCATCCTTTCAATGAGCCATAAATATTTACCAGGAAATCAGGAAACATTTATCGATGAAATGAGCAACCCTTCTTATTTAACGAGCAAGCATTGAATCGACGTCAAGACGAGCAACGATTGATACTCGGTTCTTGGGAAAGTGTCTTGGGGTGCTTATAAATTTTCTTCTACGTCCTCCCCTCCCGAGGTGTCGCTCCTTCTGCGAAAAGGATCGCTCGTCAATTGCGAACTTTATTGTGTCGTGTACTTCTCGTGGATCGAGCCATTTAATATCCAATTAAGTGCGACTATTTTGACGCTCGATTTGATGAATTGGGAGCTTTTGTTTCCCCTCGTTAGAGCTGCTTTGAAGAAATATGGAAGTATTTATTTTTCACGACCGGAAAGAGCTCTTATTTATATCCATTTTATTATTTCCATTCAACTTTTGGGAATAATCAACAATTAGTAAGTATTTTAAAGCAATGCTGAGTAGAAATTTGAAACTTGATTAGAGGGGGAAAAAAAGCTGTTTTTTTAAAAAAATTCCTTTTTTACATTGCATGCGATGCAAATATCTTACCAAGAGATTTTTTTTCTTTGCCTCTTTATATGGATAGGTATATACCATTAAAGTATTAAAATTTCGCTGGGACAATCGCTTGTTTTATAATTATCTTATAATATTCTTTTTTATTTCTCACTTCATGAGTGATAAAACATAACATTATATCATCTAAACAGCATCATTTAATGCGGATGTATCTGCATTAAGGCTTTATTTAAATTTTATGTTATCTTATTGGCTAGATCATTCAATATTTCGGAATTCCTTCCAAATGCGTTAGTCAAGTTTCCACTTAACTCTGCGTTGTTAAAAAAAAAAAAGACAATAAAAATTGAAAAGAGACATTTTTTAAAGCTTAGAACAACTTTTACTGCTTATCGGTCAGTGTTACATTGTGCTCTTTTAAGCCTAACTCTAATAATCCAAAGTAGCATCTAATGTTGTGCAGTATTGTTTTTCAATATTATACAATATTTATCCTCAATATTATACAATATTGTTTCTTAATATTATACAATATTGTTTATATTGTATAAATCATATAATTATTAAATATTTTTAAAACATTTTCATTTAATAAGCCTGGATTATAACTGTAATATATATAAAAAAAACATTTAGGAATACATTATGGAGTGCATGATAGAAAAATTTGCATTTTTTTCCCAAATCAAATCTTAGCAGATAGCCAGTAATTTTTATCTTGAGATATAGAATGATATGAAAGAAAGTTGAAAAAAGACTGAGGATCTGAAATGGATGATTCGAAATATGATGCATATTATTTTCTGTTGATATGCAGATATTCTACAGATGATAAATTCTCATTTATCGGAAATTCTATCAGGAATGAAAATGAATAAATGTGCTTTTATAAATATGATTTATGTTCCGTTCCCCGGAAATGATTCAGACTGCTTGAATCGACATTCAAGATAGATAAGGGGGGAGAGCATGGGGTTATTTAAATGCCTGTTAATACCTGGAATATTTTATTTAAATCAATCTCTATTAATCTACAGAAACTTCTACGCTCATGGTGACATCTGTTATAATTTATGAAAATTGAGTTATTTTGTTACAAATTCTATTTTAAAAATTATATTTAGCAAATGAACCCTATCATTACATATTTTAAGAAGACGAACTTATAAACCCTTATGAATAAATAATTTTTTTCTATATTTCTTCATTGTTAAATATTCTTTTATGGCAAGATCTCGTATATGTTTTATCAGCCTCCCATCCAATAAAGCCTTTTCCTGAGTAAACGGCTTGTCATAGAAATTTTACAACAAAGCTCTACGTATGTATAAATAAATGCATTAAACCCACGCAAGAGAGTATGGTACAAATCATTCTTGTAAAAGCCGTGACAATACTTCTTTCCCAAGGAAACGCATTAAGATAGCAAAAACGAAGGGAAGGGAAAAGGTATCGCTTTAGCTGGAGGGTTCGGTCTGCCGTTTTCGGCCTTTGATTGGATTAGAGGCCGAGATTGGCGTGAAAATGGTGTGCAAATGGCCGACCGGAGGATAAAAATGCCCTCTTCTATCCCTGAAACCACCTTCAGAACGGCGGAGACTGGCGGGCAAAAGTACTCCTTCCCAACCGTCCAGGGGACAATCTGCTTAAATAACTAATGAAGCCCGCATCCTGGCGACTCGCTATCAATAACTTCAATCCCGCCAAGATACCTCTATTTGAAAAATTCAACGCCAAGATAAATTCTTGTACCCACAGACTACAAAAGAAAAGAGGGGCTTAGGGTGGATGGGCAAATCAAAAAGGAAACAGGCGATATAGCTGTATGGATGCGCAGGTATATTTTTCACGGTCCCTATACATGCCCTGGGCATGACCTGACATGCTTTTTTCCTTGTATATCTATATCAGACTTTTATTTTGTACACTTACCGCCCTGTTCCAAAAACGAGATCTCTTTTAAGGGGAGGAGGAGGGAGTCCACTAACAGCCATATCGAATGTGAGTGGTGTAAAGTATGGTAAAAGCTGAGAAAAAAAAATCAAGCAAATGCTCACTTTTAGTAAATTTTTTATATCCTCTTTTGGTGGGAGTGAAAATATCTTGTGAATCGGTCCGTTCGACTAAGTCACATGGGGGCAGTCAAAGCTGGGCATAAAGTATGGAAGGGATAGGTTGGGGAGTGATGGAGGGAGGGGAGGGCTCTTGTAATATGCTCCACTTGTGAGGTGCTCCATTTTCAAATAAAGAATTTAGAAGGTTTTCTCCGTTATGACTGCGGAGAAATAATAAGTGTGCGAAAAATCAGCTCATACGACGTACAAGTTTTTATTATTATTTATGTATTGCTTTTGATTTATTGCACGTTACAGACAGGCATTTTGTGTTTCCTTTGGAATTAATTGCTGGTCTGTTATAGTCAATTCTTGCCTATGAAATGTCCGAGCATTTGTGTTTCTGTAAATGATTCTGGGACGGTGCCATCACATGAAATCGAGAAAAGTGGTCCCCCTCCCTTTCGTAACTTGGATTCATTCTACCTCAGTGAAAAATAGGGACTCATTTTATTCAATTCCTTTTTAAGTATTTCTAAGTTGTAACATAAATTCTCGAATAGCACATTGCGAAGAAACATGAAATCACATTGATATATTGCTAATTCAATATGGCTATTTTTCAAAAACAATAAATTTATTTAATGAAGTTTTATCGTTCGTTTACTTGGCTAAAATACTAATAATGATTTAAAGTTCCTTTTGATATTTTTTTTATTGAAACTTATTAGAAACAAAAGATGGTTTATTCTTATTTATTTCAAGTGTGATATAATATTTGTATTTTATTTTTAATTTTATTTTGTTATATATATTCTTTTTTGTCTGATTTATGAATAACTTACAAGACATTATGCAAACAGCTGGCACAGGATCTGATCTCTTTAAAGCAAATTGACCTTTATTGATTGATTAAAACACAGTTTCAATCAATAAAGATAAAGATTATCAAATTTGTTTGCAAGATGTAAATTTTGGTATGCATGAAGAAATTATTAAAAAATCTAAGGATTTTTTGAAAATTTGATTTTTAAATCAGATTTGTATTTTGATAATCTCCCCCTCAAATTCAAAATAAAAAATAGAATAATTTATTCATAAGTAATAAATTCCTATCAGAACATAGCGGAAGGGAGGTAGGATATTGATCTAATAAGACGCCATCGGAATAAAACATTAGTGTATTTATATCATTTTTTAAAAGAAATATTTCGAAGGGAAAGGAAAAAAAAGGACACGTCCCGGGCCCCCCATTTCCCTCGTTACACCACTGTTCGCCCCGTTGAATTTTAAGAACCTAAATATCCCTTTTTTTTATCTTTATTTTTATGAATTAAATGAAATTAATAACACTTGAAATGTGTTAAATTAACAAAATATTGATCAGTTTCTAATTTCTCGTTTTCACAATTAAAATGATTTTTTTAAAATTTTACCTAAAAATAATTAATGTAAATTAGTTATTTTTACTAATCAGTCATTTAAACAATATTTTTTCCCAAAAAAAAGTTTTACCTTTGAATATTACAGGAACAATTTAGCTGCGCTTCATTATATTTTAAACAATATAAAATACGTATGTAATTCATTGATTCTCTGTTTTCAATACTGTCATGTAAATACAGTTAATGTTTAAAATATTTATGAGAAAGGTGCATGAGAATTTTAGAAAGATTAATCTTTATTTACTGTTTAGATGTCATTTTTTTTTAAATGTGATATTCAACCCTTCACTCCCGAATGTTGCTTTTTTACAAAATCCAACTTTGAATTTTAAAATGTTATGAGAATACTTATTGCTGCTTATAGGATTATATTGAAAATGTAAATCAATTTACAATATCTTTAGAAAAATTAAACTTTTCTTAATATTTAGGTGTCATTTTTTTTCAACGTGATAATCAAGCCTTCACTGCCGAATGTTGCCTTTTTACAAAATATTTAATTTTGTTTTTTAAAAATATTATGAGAATATTTATTGTTACTAATAGGATTCATATTGAAAATATAAAACAATTTACATCTTCATGGCAGGACGAGTGTTGATAAAAAAAAATGATATTTTCAGCTATGACTGCATGTCTTTCTTGTTTTATCTGTAATACTGAAAAAATCATTTTTATTCTGCAATGTTGATTTAAAATTTTTTGCTTGAGAAATAAAATATTTAAGTCAATATTCATCAAAATTAACAGTTTATATTTTCTAAATTAAAGTTCCATGTTGCCGATTTTCAAAAATTCAAAATGCTATTTTTGTAAAGCATTATTTCCATGACTTATTCAAAAAATAAAGGTCAAAAAACATTTTAAAATCAATTTTACGAAAATAGGAATTAAAAGGTAAAATGTTGCACATTCTTTTAATTCATGCATGGTACCTTTTTTCAAGTGCTGCTCTCTTTTGGCGGGAATGCCGATCCGAACCTCTTCCCCAGCCATATTTCCCAATTACAACATCCGGATTGAAGTATCTGTTATCCGTAACTTAGCCATTCATTATCTTTCGAATCTCCATTTGACAAGTCATCATTATCACCCACCATGTGTCATTGTCACCGTCGATGAGTCTCAATTGTAATGAACCAACTCTGCTGGTGACTGAAGAAGACATTTAAGAAGAACGAAAGAAAAAAAAATCTTTGACAGTTTTACGGTCGGCACCTCTTTGTACATTTAGAAATAAGTTCCAACTGCGCGAGGAGTTGACTTCCATTGAGAACGTAGGAGTAGGGTACTACATCCTGAGAGCCACAGGAGCATAATACTGATTATTTGGAAAGTAGGAGCGGTTCCTGATAACACGGATTTTATTGACGACGTCTTGTACAAAACCGGAAATCAATAAAAGGTTTATGCCTCTGATAGGTTGTGGAATGACTGCGGAGGCCATCAAAGAGCTGATAATCGAAATTGGCTTCGGCCGATATTGGGGCGAGGAATGGTGTGAGTGAGTGCTTAAAAGTGCCTGGATTTGGAGCCTTATAAAATAAAATCGCCACTTTGGGGCAGAATTAGATTAAGGAAAAAATTGCCATTTCCAGTGAGAAGTCATGTTAACAAATTGTGCAAAGCTGCGAGTAACCTCATCACTTGTGAATGTTGCCATATATAATCTTATACGTCTAAGCAATAAAAAAATAAAGAGCTAATTGGAATTAAACAAATTTCATTTTAAAAATAATGATTGAATGCACAGAATACTTCTTAATAAAGTTTCCTTTATAATGTAACAATTACTTAAAAATAAGAATGGCCATAAACAAACGATGATACAGAAAAATCACTGACTATAATTTTATAAAACTTTTATTATGGAATAGTCGTGTTTAAATTTTTTTAGTCCAACAAATAGCATAACTAATGCAGAAATAGTGATTATGCATTCGTTTGTTATAAAAATGTAGAATTGTGAAAATTTTAAATATGTTCTATAATTCTTTAAAATTTTTTACTGTGGAATAGTCGTGTCTTAATATTTTTAGTCCAACAATCAGCATAACTAATACAGAAATAGTGATTATACATTGTTATAAAAATGGCTTCAAAGATGCGAAGATTTTAAATATATTTTATAATTCTATAAAATTTTTACTGTGGAATAGTCGTGTTTTATTTATTTTTTTAGTCCAACAAATCGCATAACTAATGTAAAAATAGTGATTATACATTCATTTGTTATCAAAATTGCGAAAATTTTAAATGTATTCTATAATTCTAGAAAATTTTTACTACAGAATAGTCGTTTCTCAACTTTTTTTTATCCGACAAATTGCATACATAATGCAGAAAACAGTGATTATACATTCGGTTGTTATCAAAATGGTGTGAAAGTTGGTCAAATTTCATTGTATTCTTTAATTTTTTGAATAGTCTTCCGGGCAATAGTATTTAATGTCAATTTTGGTGTTACATAAAAGTTGGAGTATTTTACAACGCCATTTGAAAACAATGTTACATTCAGAGTTCGAATCCCAGAAGCTGTGACTAGTATGACAACCGAAATGTTGGAAAATACTTAACGAGAACTTGATTACCATCTTATTATTCATCGAGCTGCTAAGCAGTAATACTCATATTGACATTTATATTATTGATGTAAAGGGTTTTATTAAACTTTATAAACATTTTTATTTAACAGATCGATTTAAACAACCATATACCAAATTATAACAGTTTTTTTTTTACAATAATTTTATTAAAAGGGGGAAAACTTTGTGACCAATTTGTGTATTAGGATAATATTCAAGGCTGGATTCTGAGTTGAAACTGGAGTACAATATTTCCGTATGATTAATATTATTTGTTATGCATATTCTTTGCATGTAATAACTTGGCTTATAAACATAATATTGCAAACATTGTGTTTAAAACTTCATTAAATAGAAGGTTGGTAAATCATAAATTTTCTCTTGTTAAAATATCTAGGGATGAAGCTTATTTTTAAAACAAGCTCTCTCTACAAATGTGTAACTTATTTTTCTTTTCTGTATTCATTCAGGGAGCAATGAATGTCACTTTATTTAATTTCATTTCTCCATTTTTAATCAATAATGTAAGAAATAACTGAACGTTGTAGCATGACATTTGTAAAAGTTGTTTTCAATTATTTTCGACTCTTTTAACAGTTTTTAAATATTTTTTCTTCAGAATTTTATATATAATTTCTTATGAATGGTATTCTTAGATTAAAAATATATAAAAAAAGAGCTACATATAAAAAAAAATGATATCCCGATATCTGTTAACCCCGAGTATGTTATAGCTGTTAATTTGTTTTGCAAATACTCAAAGAAAAAAAATTACTGTAATATATTATTGTACTGAAAATGCCGCTTTTAAAATTAGAATTTGTTTTTATTGTGTTATTATTTCTTGCATGTGATTTAATAATTTAATAAACAAATTCAATGTCATGCTGTTAAAATTTTTTAAAAGTTATCATCTATTTTCTTACTGAATAAATAATCATAGCAAAGAGTGTTGGATCTCAGCATGGATATCTTTCTCTTTACAAATTAAAACAAAAGAAAATTTCATGATGTTTTACATTGTTATATATATATAAACAGATGGAGTGGAGCGTGAATTTAGCATGTTTACTGAATTTTCCGTATCATCCTTGGCGATTAATCCCTGGAATTTGATCCAAAACTATACTTGTAGTCACAAAATCTCATACCAAATTTGATATGTTTAGAATTCATTGTGTTTATGAATATCTCGTTTACATGTTTACGAAAGTACAGAGAGACAGACAATCAACCCCTCATTAGATTTGGCTCAGGATTTGATAAGTTCTACTCTTTAAATGCTAGATGTGTGTGGCGAATTTTATTCTTCTTTTTATAGTTATCGTGTTAACTTAAATTCGAATTGCCGGAAAGACAGACTTCCTCTGAACGGATTTTGCTAAAAATTTGATTTTGAAATATCTACAAATTTGGTATAAAGATCGTATACCAATTTTCATCCGTCTAACACAAAGCGTCTTTGTCATAGACACGCGGACATTTTCCAAAACTGCATTTTTCGAACTCAGGGAGGTGTCAAACTTGAGATTGGTCAAAATCTCGTGTTCTAATTTCTTTTAAACTTTTATTATACATTCTCTATACTACAAATGCGAGAAAGTAATAAAGCAAAATGAACTGCATCGTATTAGTTTTAAAAAAAAGTTAAATTGCTTGTTTGTGTTGCAGGAAAAGGCCGAAGAAAAGGACCCAGAACTCCTCCATCTTTTTGATGAGAAGGAAAGCGATCCATTGGGGTCCGAGTACGCTATCAAATCGAATCTCGAGGAAGCCGAGACCAAAGTTGCCCAACTCCAAAGTGGTAAGACCCATTCTTGATCAGTCTGTTCTGTCAAATGTTAATAAACCAGCCGGAGTGAGCTTCCTAAAACTTTCCCTAGCAAAGGTATTTTCCTCCTCCCCCGTATTAAATTATAGTTCTTATATAAGGGCGTGATCCCTTGATCGGCATTGGCAAATAATAGTTTAGAAATTATAGATCTTTGGTCTAGCGTTTTTACTGAATCTACTGTGCGATTTTTCGCGATAAATACACAAATATCTGAAAATTGAATTTGTATTTTGGGAGCCTTTCTCACGACCATTGAAGCCACTATTTGATATAGAACAACAATTGCGATTACAAGATGACATATCAAATTTCATCTACTGAAGTTATTGCGTTTATATGCATGCAAAAGTACAGAAAGAAAGACTGTCAACTCCTTGTCGTATTTAATTCAAAATATTTTGAATGCTATATTTATATTTATTATTTTATTTTACAAATATCAAATTATATCCGTCTTGGACAAGACGTTTTTGAATTATCTTATTCATAAATAAACAGATGGATAGATGTTTCTTCGTGCTAAAGAAGGTCCATTAAACTCTGGAGTTCGAATTTTTTTAACCTTTACAATACTTTCTCTTCACGTGCGAGAAAATAATTATGCATAGCTACAGACTTTCATTTTGTTATAATCAATCCTTCATTTCCAACCTAAAATATAATGGTGTACCGATTTTTTTTTAAATCGAAGCCTACAATCGCAAATATGCGAAATAAATTATTAAAGAATCTTTCTTCGTCAGTTTTCAATGTGCGTGCGTCCCGACCGGGATGTAAAGGTATTTTCTTTACCAAATGTTCATATAGAGCGAAAAATCAAGTAAATAGTTGAAGTTCTTTTTTTTTTTTTTTGTAAGGTGGAGCAGAAAAGAAAATTTATTGATTATAATTCTTTATAAAATTTTACTTCGTATCGTCATAGTTTTCTCTATTGATTTTACATAGTAATATTGAAGATATTTCGATTACAATTTTCCATGACCTCCTGAGTTTAAAGATTTAAAGGAAGTCCTGGTGTAGTTATTCTGACACTCCTTTTGAAGGGAAATAGGCATATTTTGGAACTGACCTCGTACTTCTGAGCCGTGTTCAGATAATGAAGACGGCGTCCGAGCCAAAACTTTTTTCTTTAGACAGAAAAACGGGAGAACGCTTGACTTTAAATATTAAATTTAGAGTAATTCAAGTTTCCTTGCACAATGCAACTTTTGTGTAATCGTGTGTCGAAACTAGAACGCACACCGGTGTTGATGTCATGACCTTAGTGCTATTCTAGAGGACAGCTAATGCTTAAGATAACTGTAATGTATCTATGCTATGATAATCGCCTTTTTATTTTAAAACCCTAATATATCAAGCTGATTAATTATTCTTATTTTTCATTAAAAAAAGTTTGATAAATTTACATTACCATCGTCCACAACATTGCATATAAAATTCAAAAATGAAGAGAAAATTGTAAAGCTATAACTTTTTTTCCGTGGAACTTA
>JAPMOR010000918.1:0-28708 GCA_026543865.1 Argiope aurantia
GCTATTGTCTATTGCTAGTCTACTATTGTTACTGAAATCTCCTTCTTGTAAAATTAAAAACAAATTAATAAATGAAACTAAAATTTTCTAATAAATATTTTAGTCTTTAATAAAAAGTAAATGCCGTATGCTCCATTTTGACCTCATTCCTATGTTGGTGAATTCAATGAAATAATGAATGCACAAATTCTAAGCGTGTCTCCATTTTTGAAAACTATCTAACTAAACTTCTGAATATTTTTTGTGAGTGAACAAATTTCTTATTGCCATGAAAACACTGCATCAAATATGATACGATACTTTTTTTCAGACCAAAAGAAAATCAAATATAGTTGTGGTGGCTCATCAGATTAAAAATTAATAAAACTACAAAAAAAAAAAAAATGCTTCACTAGAGGTTGCCATTAAAAAAAACTTTTAGTCATAAGTCGCCGAAAAATTTTAATTTTAAAACCAATTATGTTGTTACATTTCAAACATATTAAGTAAATTAATTTTTTGTCGCTTTGTTAATAGAAAATTATATGAATGTTAAATCGATAATTCAACAGATAAAAGTACCTACCCAAACCCACTTCATATTCGTCCAATCTGCTCAGAATCACTAATTAAAAAATGAATATGAAATAAGGTGCGCAGTAAATAATCTGCAATATTCATTGTTCCTTAATAATAATTGATCCCTCATAAAAAATCTTCTCAATAAAATTTTAGAGAGTTACCGAATTTTTTGAATAATAATCTATAACAAAAGAAAATGAATATTCTATAAACCAGATGTGTTTCTGTCGAGACAACAAGAATAGAAACGAAATTTCATAAATATCCTTTGAAATTGACAGATTAAAAAAAAAAAAAAAACGAGGGAACAAAAGTAAACTTTGTATTGAAGTATAATTAAAAAAAAAAGATTAGCCTTCTTAACCGGTTTTGCTCTGATTGTAGCACGAGAGCTTTAAATGTATAGGAATATAAGATAGGCTCTTTTTTTCAAACCAACCGATTGATTGGTCTCACAGTTACATAGAACTGTTGGGTTAAGGTGTGTTTGTGCAAGCACGCCACCTAGAAAGTTTTGATTAGCCTGGATGCCAAATTATTAAATTCGTAAATTATTAAATTCGTATATACGAAATCTATGATTTAAAGAATATTAAAATAAAATTAATATTTTGTTATAAATGGTCAATTTTCTAGCGGTTTCAATAAACTTTGTTATATTTGGTAATTACATCAAGTAAGAAATTTTATTTTTTAAAGTTATTGCATTTTTGAAATATCGTGTTTACATTCTTGGAAATTTACAGACCACAGGTATATCGGATGATTTAAAATTTAATACTGATTTAAATTTTAGCTGCTACAACTGTGTACTAATTGTGTGTGTACATCTTGCTCTGTACGTTTTGTAGTACGTACTCATTTTCATATACTTTCTCTCAATGGTTTTCATATAAATTTTGAAAGAAATCTATGAATTTGTTGTAAAGATGACATATTAAATTTCGCCCATCAGCTCAAAACATTATTTTTTTAGTTATCGTATTTAAAATCGTATCGTATCATATGTAAGATTGATTGTATAAAGGATTCATACGCAATTGAATGAATTATAATACTTTAATTATCGTATTTATAAAGGGCATATATAATTATTAAAATCTATTCTTCGGACAAGAGAAATGTGGAGATATATCAAAATATCGAGACCTCATTATTTAAAAATTACGATACACATTCTTTGCATAGTTCGCATAAGAGAAAGTAAAAAATTAATTTTAAATGTTATATTAACACAGTGTTTTACTATAAATGTGTTGAAACGCGAAACAAATAAAATTAATGAAAGCTAGCGGGAGTGGTCACCCCAAAATTTTCTTCCATATTCTCTTATAAACTTCTCATGGCAGAGAACGACTTTCATGGTATTGACGTATGGCAATTACGAAGTATTAATATTTGGTGTGAGTTTATCATTTTTACTAAATGCAACGTGTTATCCTTTGCGAGGAATTTGGCGATTAATCCCTAGAATACCTTACTAATATCCAAACATCGAATTTGTGTTTTAGACGCGTTATTCTCAACCGATTCAAGCAAAAATTTGACTCAAAATTAGACTCAATATCTTACACAAAATTTAATATGTTTAGGTCTTTGCATTTTTGAACTATCGCGCTTACATATTTCTGAAAGTACAGAAACGCAGACACTCAGCCCACAATTGGATTTGCCTCAAAATTGAACAGGTGTCTACGCTATAGATGTTAAATCTTTGTAACGAATCTTCTCTGTCTAGCTCTATTCGTTTCGCTGTTATTTGGTTAATTTATATTCGAACAGACGGACTTCTCTGAACGAATTTTACTAAAAATTAGATAGAAATATGCAGATTTGGGGTGAGGACCATACATGAAATTTAAACCTTGTAGTTCAAATCATTTTTGAGTTATTTTTGTCACAGACATTTACAAAAATGTGTTTTTCGAACTCGGGGAGACTTAAAACGTGCAGACTCGTCAAAATCTCGAGTTCGAAATTTTTGACAATTGCTACACCTTTTTATACTACGTATAAGGGAAAGTAAATATGGTGAAGGGCCTTATATTGTGCGCTGCCTAGTGTTAAAAAAGCCTTTATACGTTATTGTATTTCAATGACATGTTTCCATTTTTATTCGTTTGCTAATTATAAGCTTTCAAATTTGCTTAGAATTTGAGACACATAGAATATAAAAATACATTAAGTACATGTTACTTAATTTGGCTTCTATGCATTTCTTTTCTACGTTATTGCAGAGTATTTCGCGAAATTAAACATATTTGCTACTGAGCATTACTTATTACAGTGTCATTATTTAATTTGATAACATATATGTATCATGTAAATATAAGTAATATGTATTTCAAATTTTTATCTTCTCCCTATCTACAAAATCCAGTTCACATTTCCCTACGCAACTGCAGTTTTCCAAGCCATAACAACTTTCCTCAAAAAGTTTGAACACTCGGAAAATATCACATCTCATCTCTTTCATCATCTCACTTAACCAACAATGAATCCAGAAGAAAAATCTCCGCCGAGATTAGCGAAAAATCAATCACTAAAGGACGAGAAGAAAAACAACACACCGTCTTCAGGATTTATGGATTTCTTATTAAAATCAAAGCGGATGAGAACGAAGAAAAATTGACTTTGGAGAAGCAGGGAAGAATAATATCGATTAAGTATCGATTACCGGTATGTTGCCAGATCAAGTCGCGGAGATTTTAGTACGTTTCATTCCAAAAGGGGAAGACGGGGACACGATGCGATAAAATTGAATTTGTGCTTCGCTTCAAGAAGATATGACGTCCACAATAAATATAGTTTTCCGACTGACTTATTTTGGTTTCTTCTTCGTCATGTTTGGAATTCGAACAAAAGAATTTTTGACGGATAGTGTGTTGCTACAAAACTCAATGATCTCCAGCGTTTTGGGTTCCTTTATCAGGTTGTTGTAACAGATTTTAAAGAATGTTTTGAGAATATTGATTTCATGAGACATCTTGAATAGATTCTTCCGTATTCTTTTTCAATATTTTGTACATTGAGTTAGAATGCTTTTCTTTTATTTTTATGTATACGAAAGGAAAAGTATTGGAATTGTCAAAAAATTAGGACTTAAGATTTTGATGATTTCACTTTAAATAATTTAATATTTATTATTTAGATACATTCTGCAAACAAAGCTTTTGAAATTATATGTATATGCCAGCGAGCAAGATGACATTAAATTAAAAAACAAAATCATCGCCTCCTAACTTTTTCTTTCTAACGTACCCCTTGATTATTCTTTTTATTTTTGAGTAAATCCTACCTCACATACACTTAAACATCCTTATGCGACAAAAGTTTTAAAAGATAGTTAAAAATTCTAACAACTCGAATTCTTTTCCTAATGTTTCTTGGTTTGAATTTGAATTTAAAATTTTATTCCATTCTTTTTTTATATAACCATCTTTATCAGTAATCATAAATTATAAGAACTACCAATCAAATATCTACAAATATAAGACAAGGCGCATTTGGCGATTAGTTAGTTCGTGAATGTTGCTGAGAATTTCTATTAAATATCTATATATATAAAGACGCTGATGTACGCGGCACAAAAATCGCTCTTATTACTTATCACGAACTGACAGCAATTGAATGCAAACATATCGATGTGCGAAAATTTCAGTAGGCTGCTTTATTCAGCTTTTTTACAGCTGCACTAAATTCAACACTTCGCAAGTCGAGCATAAATTTAATCGTTTAAGTATTCTTTCCAAGCAATAAATGAATTGCGAACTTTCTTCAGTTATTTTAGTCATCTATAAATCATATAGATTTTTACTTTCTTCTGGAAAATGATGTGCTACAAAAACAAAATCCAAAGTCTTGCGATTTTGAATAAATCAACCAGCTGGGAAGTTGTATTTCACCATTTGGCATTTTTTTTTAAAGAGTAAGTAGCGGAAAATGATCTACTTTTAGCATTCTTAGTAAATACTTCTTTGGTTGCACATTTTCTTTTAACATAACATTTTAAACTTCTCAGATATAATGGTTGGTTATAAACCTGAATCACTTATATGCACGTGATCATATTTGTTATTGTAATTTTCGTCATTTTCTTATTCAATCATATTTGTATAAACATACAATTCTTGCAAGATTGTGTAGTTTATGAGAAACTTTCTTCGCCAGTTGAAGTTTGAATTGTAAATTCTGTAGGAACAGGTTGTCAGTAACGCAACTAATCATCGCAAGTCATTGTGGTTCACACGTAACTAAATATTATAAATAATTGTTGGTATTCTGTATTTAATTGTTGATGTTGTTTTAGAAGTAATCGCTGCAAAAATATTTTAAATATCGTTTTGTGTTAAATGAAACTGTTTTTCTACTGTTGCATCTGGCAACGAGGCTTATTTTGTCATTAAAATAGAACGAGTGAGATACTTCCAATGTCCAAGCAATTTCATTGCCATAATTAGCTCGTAGACAATAAAACAGATCTACTCGTGACAGTTTTTAAAATTTAGCTTTTTGCCTCTTTTCTTTACTGCTAATTTTCCTTTTTGAAACCGCGTATTGACATTGTGGTGGTAGCTTCATAAGCCATTTAACAGAGTCCGGAATAGGGTGATCACTTGTATAGTGGTTATGTTACGCGGCTACGGACACTAACATCGCGTGTTCGGTACTTGGCAATTCAATCTCCATAACACCAAGAGGGATACTTCTTTGGCATAGACATGATTAGATCTAACACTATTAAACATTTTATAGTATTAATTACAAAATAATAAAGGCAGTTTAACCTAGTAAATGAGATGAATGACAGTACTTCAAGTTTATAATTTATTGCACACTTGTCCTAAATTGTAATATATCTGTAAACTTCGTATATTCCAAAATCCATCAATTGTCCCAGTTAAATTTCTTCCTCTATTCTTTCCATGCCGCTATTACCGTTCAGAACAGTATTTTAGTTCTTGATCATGTTGGGGCTCTCCTAAATCGTGGAGCCTTGGTGCATAGCATCTACCTTGAAATAAATCGGTGCAACAAACGTTTGTGTATGATTAATAATTTACTCTTACGAGAAATTGTTCGAGTTTAATGTTTGTAAATTTTATTTTGGCACTGGATTGGTTATATAACAATATGAAATAGAAACAAAATTAAATGTGAAGTAATACTTTTTAAACCTAAAGTGATCTTCAATTAAAGACAAGCATCGGCTGTGTATTACAAATTTTATTTATCTAACTACTACTACTACTACTACTACTGCAATCTTATTATCATGTGATTATTATAGAAATATCACGTGACACAATCAATAAATCTTGTTTCGTTCAAATGCTATAATTTACACAAATTTAATTTTGCTTCTTTCCCTTTTTTGGACTACGAAGCATTTTCGAAATTCGTCAAAGTAAGAAAAAACTAAATGAAATATTTCGTTAAAACTTAATTTAAATTATCGTTATTTATTAAAATTACTTTCGAGACAGTTTATTTTATAATTCCTCCAAAAATTATCGAATCCTTTGTTGGTTGTATTTGTATCCAAATTAATTAGATTGATCAAATTCTCTCGTAATCCAACTTTTTAGATAAATAATGTTTGTGAGATATATTCTAATTACAATAAGTTATTTAGCAAATATTTCATATAATTGATTTTGAAAAGTAAATTATGATTAATCATAAGACCTGATTTAAGATTAACATCATCCATGCATCAAAAGTCAATTTATTTGGGGGAGACAATGTGCACTGAATTTAATTTCACAATTTTTCTTGCAATTACTTTTTTGTTGCTCCTCCAATTATTATTGCAACTCCTGCAAGTCCTTTTGATCATTTTCGTAGCCATAAAAAATGGCGAACTTTTGGCGAGTTTTTAGAAATTTGGCCCGATTTTCTCACACATGGCGAAAGACCATACCTTATCTTAAACTTTAACAAGTAAGGCTGAAATTTAATTTAAGGCACCCCTCGAGTTTGTCGCTAATGTGGTAACCCAAATAATCCAGCAGAATAATAGCTCCTTTCCTTGCCGTTTTACTTCTTTCCGTTCTCCTAGAAACCCTATTTATTAGGAGTTGAAGAAGTTGGGAAAAGGATGCTTGTTTGCAAAATTTTGTATAGAGAATGGTTTGATTGCTTCTTCCTTCGTCCTTTCTTTTGATTATGCACGGTTCCTGTAATTCACAGAGTCCTTATGTTCAATGTGCTAGCGAAGCTACTAGGATCCGGCTGCCACTGCTAGCAATGCCGTAGGATATTTTTTTAAGTTAAAAAAGTCTGTCCAGGGCCTTCTTCAGATGCCGAAAGCGTCCCATGCTCGAAATATTTTGTCAACACAACAGACCGCCCGAGCCGGTCTGCAAAAATTCTTTATTTCAAGATTGTAAAAATAAGCAGCGACAGTGATTCTTAAGGTTAAAAAAAGTCTTCTCAGATAAAACAAAACTTATCCTTAAAGGTCATAATTTTAATGCAGAAAGTGGTAACCGTAACTGTTTTGCAGAATTGTTTATTTGGTACGCCAACTTTATTGGAGACTTGGCATCCTTGGTCTAGTAAGTACTATTCAAAATCGTGATTTGGTAAAATCGTACTTCAAGTAAGATTTTACCAAGAATTTCTACAAACCAGCTGCGCCAGTCTGTGCTTTCGAAAGTAAAATTAAAGTGCGCGGTATCTTTGGCAACTAAAGAAAGTTCTTGGCAGAAATTTTTAACTTAAGAAAGCACCTCTAACATTGTCTCCCGCAGTGAGAAAGGGTGCGTGGAGCATATGAAAGAAGCCCAGGGCAGGAAGTTTTAACTTATGAAACATCCTACGGCTTCGCCATCAATGGGGAGAGAGAACTTAGTAGCTTTGCTAGTACATTAAATTTAAGGATTTCAAAGATACTAAAAACAGAAAAGGGAGAAAAATGAAATAATTCCTAATAGCTCCAATACTAGATAAAAAGGTTTTATTGTAAAGCAATTTTAAAGAATAAATACACTTAATCGGTTCAACTAATACTTCATTTAGGCAAGGAATGATTTAGAAATTTCTGCAGAAAAAGCAATAGAACTTTATAGACGTTATTTTGTCATCCGATATAAATAATATCATCCAATTCTACCATCCAGCGCATTCTCTAATACAATATTTCTGATAATATTTCGGGTCATACTAATCATCAAACATCCATTCTTGAACAATCACTACCATAACGAATTATCATTGGAAGTCCACGGTAATAAAAACAAATTGTAAAGAATGTATTTAGAATGAAAAGATAATATTAAAATGAAAGACTGTGAAATGAAGACAAACGATTTCGAAAAACTGGAGCAGATATTCTTAATATTACTTTCTGTTCTGACAAAATTCGTGAAGAGATTATTTTAATTAAAATAAATTAATTCAGTAAGAATTGTAAAAGGATAAATATTATCTGCTCATCTTAAAATTAACACTTGATTGTTTTATTAGCCTTAATGTTTTCAATTACAAGAATTTAACTGAATTCTTTAATCGATAATCCTTTGCCGATCATTTGTAATTTCCATTTTTCAGAAGATTATTATAGTAAATGTACAATTCAACAAACGAAAAATACCGTAAACAAATCAGTAATTTTCCTAGTGTTTTGATGTTTTGCGGAGTATTGGCGACAAAATGAGATCGTATATAACTAGGATTCAAACTTAGTGAAATTCAAATATTTGAAATGATCTAGTTTTAACAGAATCATTAAAACATTTTATAGCCTAAAAGAATAACGAACGTTTGGAGTTGTATAGCGAAAGTGGCCCTTGTGCCATTAACCTAACCAAACCAAAGCAACCAAAATTAAGTAAGAATAAAAAATAAATAAAGCATAACAATATGCCAATATTTCAAGTTAATAAAAGTTTACTAAGCAATTAATTAATTTTCTACCAGTGAAAGTATTTAATTTGGTACCTATTAATTAATGGTGAAGGAGCCAAGAATCGCCAAATGTAGCACGTACCAGCAGAAAACAAGAAACAGTTTACCTTGTTTATACGAAGTTTGCAGGAAGAAAATCGTATTTTCATCAACGAATCGTCAATCCCTCACCGTTAATCTATATCTATACTTATAATAACGCTCAATGTGTGTGTGTGTGTTGGCGCTCTACAGGCCAGATCATTCATCCTACAGCTACCAAATTTGGCACGTGTATACCTTGGAGGCCGGGAATGTGCACCTCGGAGTTATTTTTTCGAATTTTTAATTAGAATTTTATTTATTTAAAAATTAAGCGAAATTTTGGAGTGTTTCTGCTATAACTTCCGAAATTATTACCGCACAAAAAATATTTTTACATCAAGTTTAAGATCAAAAATTTATCTTTTAAATGATACCAATATTTTAACCTTAAAATTAAGTTTCTATTTTTAATTAATTTTTAAATAAATATTTTAACTATATTTTGCAACAATTTTTTTTGTACAAAATAAAAATAAAATTTAAGCTTCACGAGCAAATTTCGCATTCATGGGGAAAAATTAGTTTTTTTCAAAGTGTGGCTATCACTTTAATTAAAGCTCCAATTAAAAATAAATTAAATCTTTTTTGAAATGAAATCTGCAAAAATATAATTTTGAGCACGTGTCTGTAGGAAATGAAACAAATACGAAATATTATTTTTTCTAAAAAATAAATTTAAGAAAAATAATTTTGAGATCTTTTATATTATCTATATTATTAATCTAATAAATCAGTTATATTTTAAGGCAAGTGTTGTTTAATATGAACAGGATATCCATTCAAATCATGGCCATACAGCTAATTTGTAAACTTTTAGTAATATACACAGATCTGCTAAAATGCTCTAAATGGAAAATGATTATATTTTATGTAACCTGATTCAATAAATGCTCTAATAAATAACGAATTTTTGATTTTACATAAAGCTTCTGCTGTGGAAATCACGAATAACAAAATGCCCTTGAAACAATAATATTTAAAAAAAAAAAAGAGTTAATTTCCAATCAACTAAATCAATCACTTAAACTGACTGATTTATGAAAATTTGAATATCACTATTCAATAAAAAAAAGATAATTTTAGATTTTCCATCGGTTGTTTCAAAGAAAATCAGCACGCAGGTTTCTCAAGATTAATTGGCCTAAGATTATGAAAATGTTGAATTTTTCTAAATTTTTAACATTCAAAGCTTCATAAATTTGTCGTAATTGATCGTGGAAAATAGAAACATTCATTTATTTATTTAAAATTTGGTGTGTCCACAATATTTCTCAGAATATGAAACCTTACTGCATTAAATTTAGACTTCATTATTTTTGAAATATATTTATAGGTCGGAACAAAATATTATTCTTTATTTCATTTCAATATTTTTGAAAGCAAAATTAAAAACTGAATTTTATGCTGAATCTGGTAAATTTTTGTTGAATTGTTCTTTGAGATATTACATAAATTATGAAAAATATTTTGTAATTCACATAAGACTTAAATACCGAGCGATTCGGTTTGCAGTACTTATATTAAATAATAATAATAATAATAAATAAATAAATAACAATAAAAATGATAAATAAAATAAAACGCTTGGTTTTATTAAAAAATATCTTTACATTAATTGCAATTTCAGCATTTTCACTTTAAATTAAAGTTGGTTTTCCCGGAAATGACAACAAATTAGGAAAATATATATACTAAATTGGACGAAACGATCTAAACAGCAGTATAAGTTTGGTATGAATATCAAACTTTGAAGATTAAAAATGTTTTGTTTGAGAAGATATTAAGAGACATAAGAGACAAGTTATTTGAAATATTTAATTGAAAATTGTAGCGAGCCGTAATACTGGCGAACCGGCTGGTCATCAAAGGCGGCTAGTTAATAAATACAATTAATCTCAGTTTATAATTCTGTTAGATTTTTACGTTTAATTTATGTAATTTTAGGTAGGTTACTATAGGAATTTTTCATTACAGTATTTAAAAACAGGGAAATGTGGTTTTCCCCTTCTTTCTATTCTTTCCCTCTTTTATCTTTTAAAAATTTTTGTTTTAGAATTCAAGAAAACAATGGTTCGTCATCCAGAACATAAATTTTTGAAAGAGATGACAGAAAAACAAAATAAAATGTATGAAAAAATGCTGTCATCCAGAGGACAATCAAAGCATCTACAAAACAGGTAATGCTTAGAATGTTAAGTATCGATATGATGTATTTATTGTTTTGGTACTTATTAATTAACGGTGGAGTATTGGCGATTCGTTGAGAAAACAGGCAACATGAAGAAAAACATGAAGCAATATGGCGAAGAATTTGGTTTGCTGCTACATTTGGCGAGTTTGGCTGTTTCACCGTTAATTAATAACTACCATTATTTTAATAGACTGAAAATATCAATTTCGTAAATGTTACAAATACAAATATTTTTGAACTATCATTCGCTTCGTTGCTTTAAAAGTTATTTGCGAAATCATGCAGAAGTTACTTTTCACTCAACCCGTTTATATATGCCATATATTTGATTTTTTACTACCATCGCGAGTGCTGAAGAATAAATTCCATTTTTATACTAATACGCTTGAGCTGTGAAAATGAAATCTGCTATTAAAATTGTTGATTAAAATGTGGATGAATATTTCGCAAATATCAAAATGATAGTAAAACATTATTTTGGTAACAGCTATTATTTCTTCATAGTGATGACGAAACTTCATAAAAATATCTTCGAATCTTTCATTTTCATTTTCCCCATGATAGCTGAAGTAAGCATTATAAGAATTCAATCTTACAATTTCAACTATTCTCATCTGAGTTTTGCTATGTGTGACTGAACTTTTAAACTGGAGTATTGAAAGCAGTGTTTCACGTCTCGCAAGATTTCACAACCTTTGTTGCATGATGATATAACTTTTCTGCATGGCGACCTAATTCTGGGGACCACCATATTTAGAACTATCGTTTCTTATTCAGTTTCAGATTAAGAAAATAATTAGCAATTGTTAATTTTATGCCTTTTTATATCGAGAAACAGCGAGGAAATTCATTTATGGCAGATGTTCATTAGAAAAGTAATTTTGCGACCTACTAATTAACAGTGAAAGACTGTCGATTCTTCAGCGAAATTAAACAACCAAACAAGAGAGTTTTATTTAAAGTTATGCTAGGATTACACTTGACAAGTTATAAGACGGCCAGTAGGCAGCACAGGCGCAGAAAGGAACTGATTTATGTCGCTGAAATGTCACTAATTATGGCATCAAAGAAATTATTTTTCACTGCGTATCGTATTAAAATGATGGATAGCAAAGAAATATGGTGAAATAAAAAAGAGGTCAATATGCCTAAATTTGGAAACTATAGAAAAAAATGGCAAATAAAATGAAAGAATAAGGAGAAACAAATATCGGAATTAATCTGATAAGTAATCAATTTTTTCGCGCCAAAAAACTCGCCAAATTCTACAAACGAATGCGCAGTAAGGAAACAAATACAATACAGCGGCATGTTGTTGTCCAGTCGGGACAATAACTTGCTATGGACAGAACACCATTTTTCAACCTTTCTACGCATACGCTGCCTACTGGTAGTCTTATAACTATTCGAATATATACACGACATTAAATAGATGTTTATTTTCTTCCCTTAAATTAGAAACTAGCTCAAGTTTGAAGTGCTAGTTTGGTTTTGATACCACATTTGACGAGTTTTAGCTCTTTCAATGTTATTTAATAAGTGCCAAAATTTTATTTTTAATTTCCAAAATATTCTGAAATTACAATCGTAAAAGTGTCTCATTAATGCCTTCAAAGAGGATATTGCTAATCTTAAGTTTGATTCTTGCAAGCTTAAAAATTGTTTGCCGGAGATTTGGAATTTATTTATAAATATAGAAAATATTCACTTTTAAGAACTAGATTGGAAATACAGCTTATCCAAATTGTAATTATAATTACAAAAAGTTCATGGTTTATTCAATTTTATTTCCGTATTTCATAGCATTATTTTTAAGGTGTTCATAACATAGACTTGTAACTCAATATCTGCTAAGGTCTTTAAAATTGTTAGTAAAGTATCAAAAATAGCTTAACATTGTAGATTTTATTAATAAGTTCGTGAAATATCAAATTAGCTTAGAAGGGCAGGTTTCATACAACAGTTAGCTCATACTATTTCATGTATTCTCTTGAATTTTAGTTTGTATTTATATTTTCATCCCTATATAACATTTATTTTCATGTTTTCACAGATATATAATTGAAATTTTTATATATTATCAAGTAAAATTCGATATTTTTACCTGGATATAATTCTTTGTAGGAAACCAATAGTCTTAGTTGGGTTGCTCCCTTTTGATCCACGAAATATTGGCAAGATGATCCCAAGATCACAACCTGCTTTCCCAAATAGATTTCGAAGACCATTTATGCCAATGCCACAATGTCCAAAATGCCAGTCTGAGAGGAATGGAAACTATGACTCATACAGCCGAGAAGAAATCTGCGATTATTGCAATAAAACGATTTCTTATCAAGCCTATCGAGTTTGTGATTGTGGCTGTCGCCCAGTTGTGCCTGGTCAACCGATTCCAGCATATATTTCGAAGATGATGGGTTTTGGAGATCAAGATTTCAACATGAGTAACACAAAACCAGGGAAGGTAAAGGGCAGTCCAGAGACCCTCTTTTTCGAAACGTATCATGATGAGGATTAGAATGAACTGTTATTAATATATTTAAATGATTGAAAATAAAATTAATTGAAATTAAACTAAAGATGCATGAGTTATTTTGCTTAAATAAGTGAACAAATTTAATGTTTCTGTACGACTCCAGGTAGTTTATTTTATACATAATTCGCAATGCATTGTTGATTATTCAGAAATAAAACAATATTATTCAAATACAGAAGACATGAAAGAATTAAACGCAGTTAGATTGTTAGTTAATTCTTAACAATAGTTTAGTCTTAAGGCTTAGGATGTATGTATACACCGCTCGTTCAGCTAATCATGTTTCGATACAGTTTATCTTCTGGTGGCACTGTTGTTAATGACAATGCATTTAAGTCTCTCTGTCAGGTAGATTTTCCATAGTTGTAATATGAATGAATCAAAGCAAGCTTTAGATAACGCTGCACAATTAATAAATGTTATTCTATTTTATATCTGGTAAATGTTTCACAACCAATCACCGCACTCTAATTCATCCATACTTTCTTTAGTGATTTCTACCCGTTTGGGGCTTTGGCCCTCTAACAATTTTAACGTTCAATTTTGAATTATTGCACTCTATATTAAATACCAATAAAATACAAAGTTTCATTTTATAATGTAGAATTAAAAGATGCAATTTGAAAAGTAAGATATTTAAGTCTATATTTATCACAGTTCACTTCTTTTTTTTTTTTTTTTTACCTAACTGAAACTGTGTACGTTGCTGAATGGTAGGGAGCTATTTAATAGGCGTAGAGTATATTTAATGCAAAATATATATTTTTAAAAAGATAGAGGAAAAGATGAACACTTTAATTCCGTGATTCGAAAAATAAAAGACTAAAAAATATTTTGAAATCTATTTTTATTTTATAAACACATAACAGGCATTTGAGTGTCCGGTGTTTGGACTAGATCGCCATCGGAAAGAATTCTAAAATGACTGTTTGATTCGTTTCATTAGACTGTACACGACAAAACTCTTCAAATGGCGTAAGTACATTGCAAGAAAGTTGAATGAAAACATATCCGCAAGCTTTTTCTTTCTACACATTCTTGTATCCGAAATATAGAAAATGTATCGTAATTTTAAAAAAAAAATCGACCTCGAGATTTTTGTGACTTACCACATTTCAGATATTTCTTAAGTAACACAGTTTTATCATGTCTACCTGTAAACAACATAACTAAAAATACTTTAAAAATAAAATTTCGTATGTAATCTTTGCACTAATTCTCTAAATCCTTAACAACTTTTTAAATTTTTTTCAGAGGGACTCTGTTACTCCTTATGTTCGATTATAAGATAACTCGATAACTACAAAATGTAGAGAACTAGATATATAAAATTCGGTACATAGATTTGGCATCTACTGTATAGATATTTATCAAATTTGCAACCATATCTGCCAAGGTGTTGACCAAATAGCAGTAAGTACTTTCACAAACATGTTAACTTTACAACTGAAAAACGCAATGTTTTACATATATGAAATTTGGTATGCGCTTTATCACTGCAATTTTAGTTCTTTTACAAATTTTTTTCCATCGGTTGGAAACTGTGTCTAAAACCAAAATTCGTTTTCTGGCACTTTTAAGCTCATGAAAGGGATTAATCACCAAAAATATCGCCAAGGATCACACAATAGATTCCGTCAAAATGCTAACATCACGCCTAAGATCAATATTATATCAGTATTTGAAATGCCATGAAAGACATTCGTGGTCTTATACAAGGTCCACAATTTTATGCGAGGGAAGGACTATAACACTTTTATTAGAGAATATACTAAAAAACTTCGGAAGTCCACTTCCACAAGTTTTCGAATGCTGCTCAAGATAATTTGCGGAAAAGTATACGTAAGAACATTACATTAATTCAGTATATGTCTAATTTTTTTTTTTTTTATTCTGGGGCCTAGAACGGTGATAAAAGTAATTTCTTATCAGTCTTGAACAATTGTTAATGATCCGTCAACTGATACGGCAGGTGAGAAAGTGATAGTGGATCCATTAACAAAATTATGGCTATGGCGATAAAAAGTAATGTGGAAAAATTTCTGCGACAGCTATTGTTCAACACATGAAACTGCCAAGCGAAGGCAATTTTCTAGAATCTATGCAGAGGACATTATTAGATGAATTCGTTTCAGGTAATTCAATGAATGAAACAGCGCCGAAAATAACTAATTTTGTTAACTTGCAATTTAAAAGATATTTAAGTTTTCACTCAGTATCTTTTATGTATTATTTGTAGCTTCTTGAATAACATTATAATCCTTTTTTATGGGAAATGAAATGCATTTTTATGCGCCTGTAAAAACTTATTGTAGTCACTGAATATTATCACTTAGAACAACACTGACATTTGTTATTACTGTTTTATGAATTATTACCGAGATTTAAAGTTTAACTAAGTTACATGAAGATATGTGTCTTTGATGAAGAATCTATTTTTAAGAAAAATAATTCATATTTATAATTTTATTTAATTTTATAATATCTGAATATATTTTTTTATTTAACAATTTGAATTTCGCTTTATGTCCATTCTTTCGAAACTTTTATCAATATTTGCATTTTATAAATTCAATGCTATTTTTCATTTTAAAATGCTGTTTTCTTAAATTTTCAATGCTGATAATATATTCCAAAAAATCATAAACTCATATATAATGCATTAATTTTTATTTAAATTTGATATGGTAATTTTTCAATATGTATTATAGAACTTAAACTATAGAATAAGTAATATGCTTATTTAAAAGGATTTTATATCTGTTTGAAATTTTCATAATACGAAAAAAAAAATGGAAATTATCAATCTCGGTTAAGCAGAGAATCGTGGGAAATTTTCTTTTAAAATCTGAATTTAAAGAATTTTAGTATATAAACTATACTTGCACATTTCTTCCATCTGCGTTGTATTTGAACTATCGAATTCAATGCCAGGTAATTTAATCAACCAATACACATGTAATTACGATAATTTTTCGAATTCAGATAGATCTAAAAGTGGAGTTAATCAAAATTTTGATGGCACATTTTTTTGACGATTACAAAAATATTGCTCATATTATTGCGTATAGATCAAACTAAAAAATGATAGAAAAAAACTGTTGTATATATTGCAATGAAATTTAAAGATATCATATCCACAATCCATTCTCTTTACTACTCTAATCACAGCAATAAACAAGCATCAATTTTACTTTTGTAATCCTCTAATGAAACATAGTGATGAAAGAAAAGTTACTTTTTTCTCGATAAAACGAATCGAAAGAGTAAATGTTTCCTCAACTATCACATTTCTTGGCACAAGATAGAATTATTTTGCTTTTGTTCGCCCGGAGTATCTTTTCTCGAGAAGTGTAAATATCGGGTGATTTGTTCCAGTTTATGACTCTAAACGTAAACCTATGGGATTACTTTTTGTCCGTTGCAGTGATTTATTTTTTTAGATCTTTTTTCTTTGCAATAAAAATGATACCTTCTGTTGATACAAATAAATACCGATTAGGATTCCTTGGCTACAATTAGACCAATCTGTCTTTTTAATTGAAGATATATCTCGTATAGGTAGTATAGAGAAAATATAGTAATCGTCAAAAGATTCGAATTCTATATTTTGATGAATTTAAACATTTTAGACCTCTGAGTCAGAAAACCCATTTTTGGAAAATGTTCGTCAATCTGTGTTGGAGATAACTTACAAACGCTTGGAGAGAGGCGGTTGAAATTTGGTGGCAGATCTTCACACAAAACATGCAGATTTTGGTAAATTTTTGAATAAAATCTGTTCAGATGAAATTTGTCTGTCCAACTGTTCGTATATAAGTTAACACGATAATTATAAAACGTAGAGAGATATATAGATAAAATTCAGTACAAATATTTAATATCTAAAGTGTAGACATCTATCAAATGACTCAAAATAGAAAATTTGGTATGGGATTTTGTAACTACTAATGCAGTCCTGTGTCAAATTTTTTTTTGTTTCAGTCGGTTGGAAAAAACGCGTTTGGATTCGGAAATTCGTTTTTCGAATACTATTAACGGCATGCCAAGGATTAATCAACCAAATTACTCGCCAAAAAGAACACATATTCAGTAAAAATACTAAATTCACGCCAAAACTAATATTTCTTAAATATTGTACGCCAATTTCATGTCAGGTTTCTCTAGTATGATGTTGCTTAATAGAAAGTATTGTTAGAATGTTTTGGGGAGACGACTCTCTCTGGTTTTACTTTCTCTTTTACAGGTGTACAAAGAGAAAAAAAATTAACAATAAAGAAAAAATGACAAATATTAGATAATTCGAGATTTTGACGATTTTCCATATTTCCAATTTCCCATTGTTCGAAAAACGTAATTTGGAATAAATTCTGTTTATCTGTGAATATGACGACCGAGAAATTCTTTGAATAAGATGGGAAAAATTTAGAATTTATCTTAACATTAAATTTATTGACTTTTTTAATTAAATTTTGAACAATATTCATTTGCAATAAAAACTTTGCGTCTGGCTTTCCGAATACAAGCGAATACCATAGCTATAAAAGATAGAGTTTGTTGGAGAAAATTTGGTACACAAATTTAGCATTTATGTTTGAAATTTGTTATAGGATTTTTTTACTTTATAGTTCTGTGCCACATGTTCGCCTCATACAATAAAAAAAAGGCTTGTAAAAGTGAATATTGGCTTTTCATTACTATACTGTAAAGGGAGAAAAACAAATGTATAGAACTCTCAAAATAAGAATTTGAGCACTTCCTTGCTTTAAGGGCTGCAATTTTAAGCAAAGGGAGGAAGGATAATAACTTCATTAAAGAGTATGGAAGAAAATTTGGGAAAGAGAATTCTCTCTGTTGGCCATTCGATACGATTTATAAATTTATCAGAGATCTGGAATTGACTGAAATTCAAGGGAATATTCTATCCTCTGTTGTTTATAATACGGCTTGTATTGTGCTCTTTAGTGTAGTAAAGAGAACTTTTCCCCAAAACATAAAAACTTTTAAGATTTAGCAAAAGATTGTGGCAATCTTTTGTATTTTAAATTTCATAAACTTATTTTTCAAGTAAAAATTTTTATATCATATGATTGATTATAAGACCATATAAAAGCTGACCCATTAAAGCTGACAAGGATATATGTGTGTATTCAAAACAGCGAGCAATTCCTCAATATGTCAATCATTCTGTTTCATACACCATTATAAAAGAAAATCTAATTATTTTCGAAAATATTAAACAATGATCGCTGCTATTGTGACACAATCAGTAGAAGACTAAAGACTTTAAAACAAGAACTTTTCAATAAAAATTGGTTATATGAGAAATATTTACTTCCTCATATGTAAGGTATAGATAAAATATTGTAATCTTCAAAGACATTTTGAACTTGAAATTTGGATGAATCTCTACATTAGACTACCTGATTCAGAAAACACATTTTTAGTATTATGTCTCTTTACCTCTGAACACGATAACGCAGAACCGCTTTGAACTGGATGGAGGAAATTCGAATTATGGACTTAGGATCGATTTTGTAGATTTCTAGAAAAATTTCAGCTCAATCCAATCAGAGGAATTTTGTCTATTTGGCTGTTCAAGTACAAGTGAACTCAAGTACAAGTGAATTCAATCTAACTCTTATCATAACTATAATATGATAAGAGTTAGATTGAATTTTCTATACAGCATTAGCATCTAAATTGTAGATTCTTATCAACTATAGAACCGAATCTTCTAAACTATCGACCGTCTGTCGCTCTGTACTTTCACATGTATGCGAAGGTCATAATTAATGAAACAATAAGTTAATGCAATTCGGCATTCGATATTACTACAGCTGTAATTTCGTGTCTAAATTGGTTATAACCTTCTAAAACAAGGTGTACAAAAAACATTCGTGCGGTAAATACATAAAAAATGCTAGATTTTTTCCAAAAAATCTATAATTCTTAATTATTGTTTGCCGCTAACATTAAAGGCTCGGTCAGTTTCTACAATTTTGAGCGGAGAAGAGGATTAAAAGTATAAGAGAGCATGCGAGAAAGATTCGTACAGATAACTCCCACTAGACTTTGTTTGGACTTTTTGAGAATTTCGTTTTCGGATGTTTTCCATAGATGTAATACGAAACAAGTTATCATTCCGTTCATAATTTTAATTGCTGATGTCAACAAAAAAGGAAATGTTTTTGTTTTGGCCATAATACATATTTGTTTTTAATAAATTTTGGATAAAATATATTTTGTTCCGTGACTTGATTTTGTAAAATGCGAAACCAGATTCCACGCAGAAATCTTTACTATACACAGACAAGAAAATAAAACAGTCCGATAAACAAAGAATAATAACACATCCCATTTACTAAACTCAAATTTCATACCATCGGCGAGTCTGTCCTTTGCAATTTATTGTCTAATCGGAGAAATAACAAACATAAATTCCTCTTTTGTAATCCTCAAATGACACAGAGAATTGAAAGAAATGTTCCACTTCTTTCGATAAAGCGGACCAAAAGAGTAAATATTTTCCTGGCGACCTCAATTTCTCGGCATGGGGAAAAATTATTTGAAGGTTTACTGCCTTGAGTATCTTATGCCGGAGAGTGTAAATATTGGGCGATTTGTCGCTGTTTATGACTGAACGTGGACCTTAGGGATTCGTTTTGTCTGGATGACGTTCGTTTACAAAAGAAAAGACTTAGAGCTATTATGAGTCAGAAAATGGAGATTTGCACCCTTCCATTCCCATCGCAATAGCTTCTTCTTTTCACATATATCTCTCTGCAATAAAAACTCAGCATTTCAGATACTAAAAAATAAGAGCAACGATTAGCATTTGTTGGATGCGTCTATTTGCATTTTTTTAAATGTAATTCGGTTATTCTTTTCTAAAGAAATTTGCATTGAATGGAGTAAGTGGATTTAGAGTAATTCTGTTGTGTAATTACATTTAATATTGTTGCCGTGATAGTGTTTATTATTGAATTAAATTTTTAAAAATAAATACAATTAATTTTTCCGAATTTTCTCAAGTAAAACATACTAATGAATTTCGATTTGAAATTATTATTTTTAATTCATTCATTGCCAAATAATAGTAAATGTAAATAATTTCAATGAACAGTTCCTTATATTATAAATATTTAATTAAGAAGCTGTAATTATAGCAACATTAATGTTACAAGAAACCGAGAACTTTGGTCGCAGTTAATAATACGTTACTTTCATTTTGATTTTCAGGAGAGTGTGTGTTTTTGCATCAGTTCTGAATCAGTGCATACTTGCTGCATTACTTTGAAATTTTTTCTTGAAAGAAATTATACATTCGAAATAGGATAAAATTTATTCAAAGAGAGCAATCCATATACAACTTATAAGCGGACCTTATTACAATAGCATACCATCTTTGACATCTTCCTTTGCTGGCATCATCCTTTATTTCTATGGAGCTATCGTATCGGAAGTCTTCGAAATAGTTTTCATAACTTCAAGCTTCATGCTATATTCCAGAAATAATTTCATTTCCTTCGGGTGTCTCAATCTCATTGAATAATTCATGTTCGTGTTCAATAGCTCTGATTTAGCTTTAAGTTTACAAGCTTTTCCGAATAACCAGAAAGCACTTGGCGTAGATCAGGCTCATTTGTCGCCCCATATCAGTAGCTAAAATTTGCAGACTTTTTTTAGGCTTCTGTTATTTTTGTCCTCATCTCAATTCATTAAAACTCGGTAGTCTCCATTTTTCTGGAATAATTGTGAAGTCTGTTAATTTATTTTATCGAATTTATTGCAAAATAAATGGTGTTGACCCTCAGAAAGAGGCTACAAGCTGCGTGGCTTTCCAAAACTTCTATCGTTTGTGACCTTCATATCAATCAATTGACTTTTTAAGATAATGTATGAAGTTTGTCATAAAAATTCGAGGGTAGGACAATGGGTTTGGAATGTAAGAATTCTGAGTTTTACAAGGAAGGGCTTGGATTAGCCATGAGATCAACAAATATATTTTTGATGTTGTTGTTCTCCTCTGACTTTTGACCTTCAGTTCTTTGATCTCTCTCTTTTACACTTTGAATACCGCCGTCATTCTCTCTTTACACAATTTGTACAGATATTTTTACTTATTCAATTTCTTTCTTCATATCTTGGATTACACAGTTACTTATACAATCTCTCATTCTACACTTAGCATGAGTTTTATTATTCTTATGCATCTTTTAAAATTTTAAGATCTACATTCTTAAGATCTACATTCTCATTTCTTTTCGGGCCAGGATAGAACCTTCATTTCCTCATGCCCATATCTTTCTATTCCTGCATTTCCTCGTATCAAGCTTCTCCTGAACAAAATACAATAAGCTGATGATAGAAAACAATGCTTTATTCTTTGAATATCCCAGGAACGATATATAGATTTAAAAAAACTTAGTCTATAGAAACACAAAGAACAGCCCTTGTTGACCCTAACTACCCATGCAGATAGGAAATTGCTGAATAGTAAACAATACCCGTCTTAAAATCTACAGGACTTGCACTACTATCGATACTCCAAAGATTGAATTCGTTTCTTGTGTGACCTCCTGATCTTATATTATCATCCGATAAAGCATGAATACCCATGAAAGTTTTCAGAATAATCTCGAAATCTAAATTTCTAAGAGAGATTTGGCCATAATTCTTGAGTTTTCCAGAAATTAAATTTTTATCGCCAGCCCATTCATCATTATCGCCAAATAGCCAACATGTTTGTCGGCGAGATTGTGGGAAAGAGAAGTCATTGAATTATCCAGCAGTATCAGTTAACCTTAATTGTAATTATCTTCCAATGCTGAGATTAATGTGTCAGAGAAGTAATATTACAGGTTCATAACAATACCTTACCAAATATGACTGATAAAATCGTACTATATATAAAAAATATAGTGATTTATTCATAAATATAAAGTCAAACAACATAAAATACAAATGCTTAATCATTTAGATCACTTTTCCGAAGGACGGTTATATCTATCTTTAATGGTTGACGAATTAGTTATTTAACCGCGATTAAAATGAACACTTTGTAACGTACTCCTTTTTATCATTTTACTGAAATGATTCTTTTCTATTTGTAAAAACATCAATAACTTTAATATGTATGTAGCTAAAAAAGCCATTGGTTAAAAATAAATTAGAGTATAATATATCTTCATTAAATATCAGAATTTGGATTATAAATATTCAAAAATGTCTAATTATCGTTAAGAAATTCAAGACAATTTCTTAATGGGTTCTGATGCAATCTAAATTTATGCAGGTGTGTAAATTTGGTCACATCGCCTTGCTATTCATACCTCATTAAATCATTTTTATTCCCTCTAAATAAATGTCATTTGCGTGTCAAAGAGCGATAAAAGTTAGTTAATGTTTCCGAAAAGCAACACTGATGTAATAAAAGTGAAATGCTGTGTTTGTATCTTAGTAATATAAAATAATAAACCATTGTTTCTCAGAAGTACCTGTAGGGTCTGTGAAGTGTTTTGATATTTTCTTTAGCGGAAATTGAAATTGAATCCCTTTTATTTAAAAATAATGATATTTTGTGTGTAACCTTTTGATTCTGACACAAAATTGAAAATTAAGTAATTGAATGCCTTGAATGCTTTAGGCGAACGATAGTTACGAAATATAGAATCTTTGACTTGATTTTAGCAATTTAATCTGGATTCATAAGTATTGAAGATATGTGCACGTTTATGTCTAGTGTGTATTCTTTAGCAATTTCCTTATGGATATTAATTTCTGGCGTGTTGTTAATGCACAAGTACCAGAATCAAATTTGTGTTTCGGAACTTTGTTTTTCCAATCTATTGAAATATAAATAAGATGTAAAAATTTAAGTACAATCATAAGATCACATCTAAAAATTCATTTATTTATGTCTTTGCATTTTTGAAAACATTTCATTTACATGATTGCAAAATTACAGAGGCCAAATTTGATCAAAAATTGATAATAATCTACACTTTAGGTACTAAAACTGGGAACCAAACTTCATTTATCTATGTTGTTACAGTTTCGAATTATAGCGTTTACATACATAAAAAGTACAGACCTGTGTTCGATGAACTCATGGATTTGCTTTAGGATCTGCTGCGTTACTACTTTTTAGATAAAAATACTGTATACCAAATTACATTTATCTAGTTCGTTATGTTTTGTAGTAATCGTGGTTATTTGTACTCAGAAAGGCGGACAGACTGACTTTGAAAGAGTTTAATAGAGAATAATTAATTGAGAATAAATTGATAATTTAATTGAGAATAAATTTTAAAATTTGATAGAAATCTAAAAACGTGATAATAAGTTCTTATATTAAATTTTATCCTTCTAATTAAAAGCATATTTGAGTTAACGTATTGCTAGACATACAAAAATATGTATCTAAAAATGTTTTTTTGGACTATTAGAATCATGGAATTTGGAGATCCATCACAATTTCGCATTTTCTTAACGATTACTATACGTTCTTTTTGTAGAAACACAATACATTCTCTAGAAAATGTTAAAAAAAATTCAATTCCTCTTACGCGTTACTGGAATATTACATTACTTCGAAAATTGCTTTTTTTTCTCTCTTATCACATCGTAAGAGACAAAAATAGAATTTTATCTTCTTATTTCACATTCTAAGCAAAAGTAAAAAAATAGTATCGATACTTTGTTCTGGGAGTCTTAAACGTGTCTAGAATTCAAAATTTTCAAAAGACACTTGAAAATCCGTTATTCGTAGCATTTACTAGATGTTCGTGTACGAAAAAGACATTAGTGGCTTATACGAAGGGCAAGTTCCATTTATAGATTGACCGCAATGAGTTTTAGCCAATTTTGGAATTGTTTTTACTAATGCAACTACTTTACAGTCGGATCACGTTTTTGATTTCTTAATTTAACATGGATTACAGTAAGTGCATCCATTTGTAGGAAGTAACTGAATTGTTAAATTTAATTATAATAGATATTTTTTGGAATTGCAATGTTACGATCATGCATTTTTTTATTGTTTGCTTTAATTATTTCTTGCTAGATTGCTATAAATAGTAACAATCTGATTGTTATTTCATTCGTTAATGACAAAAGCATGACCTTACGAAGCAGTGAATGTCCCTCCATCTACATCAATGTTTCAATGCTTCGGTTGCCCCTACATCTGCATCAATGTTTTGAATGTCAGTGAGTAGTTGAAATTCGTATCATGTATGGCAAACATTAATTAAATGGTAAAATGTATTGTTATATATATTGTACCTTGATTTTTATGATTGATTAAAGACAATAAAAATAATGGTGAAATATAAAATAAATAAAATGGAATATATCAGAATTTATCTGGCGGAAAATTTCGTAACGATAATTCCATTAAATTTTAGTAATATTCATGAACATTTCTAGATGAAATAAAACGTTATTCAGATGTTAATTTCAAAAAATGTCATTTCTTTTGAGATGTATTAGACAAATTGTTTGATTTTTGTCATTTTATATATATAGAAAAAATTCTAAGAAAAAGATTAAGAACTATTTAATTCGTAATGTGAAACTTTAGATATTGAGAAAGATTACCATTTTGTAACAAAAAGAGAAAAAATTATTTAAGGAAAAGCAGTAAGATTTGTGATTCTATGTTCAATGAAAAATATTGGCAAAAACTCCAGTCTAGAGTAATAACTTTTCATATATAATATAATTTTATTATCCATATAATATATTTATTAATTTTTTAAATTATATATACAATAAATTTTGCATCTTAAAAAGGGTATTCTGAAAATTAGCTGTGGAAACTTCAATATTTCTACTTTTTTATTTAGTGTTATCTTTCCAACCTTGCACATCAATTTTGCAGTAAACATTTGCTTCACTATAAACAGTTTATTCCAATTTTGTAATTCTTTAATATATCAGAAAATTTCAACAAGCAAATAAAATAATATATTCTGATTTTTGAGTTTTCAATGTCAATTTTAATTATTTCGAGATGCAGAAATATTTTGTTTGCGTTAAACAATTCAACAACTAGATTTTTAAGATTCTGAACTAAAGTCAAATACTTTGAAAGAAATAAACAAAAGTAATGGAATTATCACTTATTGGTTATACTTTTTATATTTTTAAAGCTTTTTTTAATTTGAGCCCACATTTTTAATTGATCCTCTTTTCTGGTTTTTACCAATCTAATTTAATGATTTAATTAATATAAAAAACATTCAGCTTCGCATGGTATTGTTTTAAAATACTCTGCATATTTTTTTAAATTATGTGAAAAAGGAAAAAATTATTATATGAAGTCTCAAAAATGGCGACACATTTTTGTTGTATAAAAAATGGAAAAGGAGTGTAAACTCTGTGAAGCTTTACTTCGAAACCACCAATTAATTCGTAACTTATAGAAATGCTAAAATATATATTGCCTTTTGTGTTTCATTCCACGTAAATTAAGTTCTTGAATACTGAAATATTCATTACCTGATCAATGGACTCTATAAGAGTAAACTGTTTTTAAATCAGAGATTAAAAAAAAAAGTAAAACAGTGTTTGCAAGGGAAACATTCTATCCAACTTTAATTAGCAGATTTAAGTTCAACTTTTCCTCTTACAAATGTTTATCGGTTGCAAGAACAGAAGTTTATCAAGTATTCCGTTCCTTTACCTACAGTTTCCCCCAAAGATTTGCTAATGTCATCACGATTCCGATCTACTGAGGTAAAATATCATTTACGTGCGAAGTCTCTTCTCCTTTGGGATTTCTTTCTTTCTCTTTATTTGCGTTGGTAAATCAGTTTTGTGCGACATGGTAACTTTGTCGAGGAAATACGAAGCTTCACTGTTTATGTAGTTGCCGTTCATTAAATTGTCTTTTGAGAATCTTGGGATCGCAGAGTCAACTGATTTTTCTGTTGTTCTGATTCAAATAAAACGTAATCAGTATTGGATTTCAGTTTTTAATTTGAAACCGTTTTGAACAAAAAACATTTTAGAATAATCAACTGTTTTTAATCTCTGCAAGAATGAAAAAAAAATTAAATTAAATAAACGATCGAGCATTTTTGTGCCAAATTCCATCTTATTTAGTATTTCTTTTATTATTCTTCAAAATTTTACTTTTGATTAAGTTGTCATTCAAAAAATTATGTTTGGAGTAACTTGGGATCACTGAATCAACTGATTTTTCTATTGTTCTAATTCAAATGAAACGTAAGCAATATTCGCTTCGAGTTTTTAATTTGGAATCGCTCTTAACAAAGACTATTTCAAAAGAATTCACTGTTTTTAATTGCTTCAAGAATGAAAAAAAATAATATCAAAAATGATAAAAGAAAAGAACAAGCAAAATAACATTTGTGCGTCAATTTTCTTCTCCTTGTAATTAATATTCGTATTGCGAAATATCTGACATTGACATTCCTCGAGACAGTCTGGAGTGTTACTTTTGATGACGTTGTCATTCATTAAATCATTTTTTGAGAAACTTGGAATTGTGGAGACAATTGGTTTTTCTGTTGTCTTTATTCAATGGGAAATAAGCATTATTCGACTTGGATTTTTATTTTGCAATCAAAAATTCCGAAAAAAGTATATTTCAGAAAAGTTTATTATTTCAAAAGCTCTAGAAATGAGAAAAATATCACAATAATTTTATTTCACAATCCTTTGGTATATTTGGAATATCTCATCTTTGGCGACCAATTGCCAAAGGCAGCTGACATGCTAAGAAACTTCAATTAAATATTGATCTTAATATCTTTATTAACAAAATATATTTGATAGATTTAGAGCATGTGCTATTTAAGAACTTACACTATTCTATTCATTGTACTAAGTAAGGGATAATCTATTATCTGTAATTTCTAGATATCTTACAAAAATACCAAATTTGGAAGTTCCAAACTTACTTCCAAAATTACTTACAAAATTAATACTTCTGCAGTTGATTTCGGTTTAAAAAATCTTTTCGACCTCATTTCGAATTTTAGGAAAATGTACGAAGTTTATATTTTCTGAGTTTAGAGAGAATAAAATAGATTCTAAAACTAGGAAATACTTTGGAAAAAGAATAAGAAATAATTATTATATAAGAAATAAAATTGGGAAATATTACGAAAATGAAGAATGAATTTAAAAATTCTTTACAACGTTATAGAAATACAATGTGGAACAAAAAATGCTTTTGATATGCACTAAATCCATATTGACATTTTAATACATTTCAGGAAATATATTTTGCTTATTTACAAAAAGGAGCTTGACATTATAAAATAAATGAATATGCCATTGGATATTAGATACTAATTTAATACATTTTTTTTCATTTATAATTATTTAAAAAACGGTGTTTCTGGTAGAAAATTTACTCAAACTGCACAAACCACGGAATGGTTAAATCTGATTTTAAAGCAAGGAACTTATTTAAACAGAACCTGAGCGATTAATTCACTGCGTTTATGAGATAAATGTCAAATAATGAATCTACACAAGGTTCATAGGAAACTGAACTCGCAATTTTGAACTGTGGTCAGATAACTAAGACAACTGTTGACTGGATGCTTGACTACGAAATCAACTTCCTGATTGTTAATCAGCTGCTTGTTCATATCAAATCATCAATAGAATTTAAAGCAAGGCATGATATCAGAAAGAGATGAGATAATATTTAAAATGTCGAATCCTTTGGGAAAACGGCTCTAAACATATTGGAAATTTAATTTTAACCCTTTCTAGAATAATGACACATTTGCTCAGATGTAGTAGTTTTTGTGACTTTAAATTATTTTAAATTCAAAAATATCCAGTTCTGTATAGAAAATTAGAATGCGGAATGAATCTACTTCTCTATTTGAATAAATAAATTATTACGAAATGAATAACTCAATTGAAAATTCATCTTTGAAAAAAATTATTTCAAACATAATCAGACAAATCTTGCAATTTTTTGTTGTTCTTATTTTACAAATTAACCTTAAAATAAGTTTCATGTAACTAATTTATTGAATTTCTTTATTTAAAAAAAATATTTGTTAATAATTCCGTAATAAATTAACTTTTTAAATCCAAAGTTGCACTATGTCAGACTTTGATTAATATTAATTATTATAATCTGAAATTTTAGGAGGTAGTGAATGAGTGAAGACATCTGCATCCCCAAAAAGTCATGTAATCAAAAATTGTCTTAGTTAATGCCACAATTGCAGAACAAGTCATATATAAAATTTACACCAGGTTTAATGATGGAAATATCACAAGTTTATGGAAATAAAGGCTTGGAAATGGATAGAAATAATAGCGATTTCCTAAAATTCCATCGACGTCATATCTTTATTATATATAATAAATATAGAAAATAAAATGTTATATATATATATATATATATATATATATATATATAT
>JAPMOR010000918.1:28808-51729 GCA_026543865.1 Argiope aurantia
AATTTCTGTAAACTTAAGTGTGATTATTATATATTTAAGTATAATAAGCGATTTCTTCAGGCTTTTATTAACATGGAAGTGGTACACTAGAATTCCATAATGATTAGTTTCTTATTCGGTGAATGATAATTTTCTTAACTTATCTAAACAGGCATCTATTATTCAAGGTTTTTTTCCGTCTTTTCTTTCTTTCTTGAAATGACAAAAGAATCTAATTAACTTCATTATAGTATTAAATAAAGATAAAATATTTAATATGAATTTCTTCTAAACATGAAAGTTAAATTGTTTTGAATATTACGCCCGAAAGACGTAACAATGCTACAGAATTAATCTAAATGATTCTTTCGCCTACTGATTCAATGTTCAAGTATATTAATTGTTTATAGTTGACTTTGTTATTTAGAAATTTCATTCTCTACTCAAATTTCATTAAACAAATTGAATTCTATTCAATTGTTAATTTAATATTTTAAAATATTTTTCACGATTCTTGGGTGCAACAAAGTTGTGATATTAAATTATAATTAAACGGTTATTTAATGGAAGGAAAAGATATTTAAATGAATAAAAACTTAATTATTTTAATTAATTAACTTAATTATTAACTCAAGAATTCTACTCAAACATAGAATTATTTTAAAAAGATTTCACTGATTTGGATGGAATTTGCTTTCAAGGTATATATTAAAATACTCAATAATATGGAAGTTATGAATATCTTGAATGAAAAATGTTGAGTAAAAGAGACTGTAGCAAAAAACAATTAAAGTAGAAAAATCAGAGTTGTAAAATAAAATAATTTTTAACTGGCAAGACAATTTGTTAGTAAATCTGAAAACAAGAGGCACAATTTTATAACTTTTAAAGGCTCTGATATTAACAAAATTTGAAAATTTTGAAAAGTATATAATTGGTTTAAGATGAAGGAAACATTTTTGAGAAGCGTCTTAGGAGAAAAGACGCTTTGATATTTACAGTTTTTTTTTTTGCCCGAAAAAATAAATACATATTACCAGTTATTATATCTTTAATTAATTTCGATGCTTTGTTTAAAAAGCATTTGTCGAAATTCAATTTAAAAAATAAGATTTTTAATACGGGAGACTTGGGTAATAGGATAATGTTAACAGTTAATCATTTTTAATAAATTCAGCTGTTTTTCCATTCATTTATTATTAAAATAATCTTTTTTGTATTTTTAATAGTTGGATAAATTTTTATAACGTATTAAAGGTTATTTGCTATTTTAAAATGATAATGCAACTTGGCCCGTTCTTATACAATACAATTTTTGCCCGAGAAAGATGACAATCATGATCAAAGATGAATATTTTTTTTAATTTTTATTAAATTTATGTCTATATTTATTAATTAAAATTGTTACATTTCAAAAAACAGTACATTATTTAATCAAACATTGAGAAACCATTTTTTATTAAACATTCTTGGAGTTATATGTAGATGATTAATTTTTAATGTATCACAATGTTATTTTCGGAATCAAATTTTATTATTCGAATAAATTTAGATTTTAGAAATCTCTAGATGTCTTTGTCGACCATTAATTTTCCAGGTTAATGGATGTTAGGAATTTCAAATAAATATTTTGCGCAGCTATATCTTAATAACATTTTCAGTAAAGCATTTTTAACTTTCAAATTTTGATTGAAATAAAAGTCATATTATTTTATACTTTGCATTGTTCTTTTCAACGTTCGCAATCTTTCCTTCTCTGTCTTTACACATGAAATTATATAATAGTAAAAATCACAGTACTTAAAATTGGCAGTACTTTAAATAAATTAACCATTGCTAGATTTTGAAATCAAACGTATAATAACGTTTAATAAACGTAATAACGTATAATATATGTACGTATAACATACACACACATACAATAAAATTTCAAAAACATTAATAAAATCATGCCTTACTGTGAAGCTTTTTCAACTCAAAAGGATAAACTAAATCCTCATTTTATTATTATTAAAAGTAAAATTGTTTCATTTCAACAATGAAATATGTTATTGCAGTATATGTTTAAAATATTACTTAAATGATTAAAAATAGAAAGAAATATAGAGCAAAAATATTGTTATAAATACAAATATTTTTTTAAGTTGCAACTATATTAAAAATTCAATTCTATGCAGTAATATTATCGGAAATCATTGCTAAAGAAATGCAGCATTTTACAATTTTTTTAATAATTAAGATTCTTATTAAACTTTAAAAAAACATTCAAGGTTAATGAACTGTCATATTTCCAGATTAAACAGTAGATCTAGATCAAATGACGCCAAAGTAATAAACTATAAAGTGGCGGCATTTGCACGCATACAAAAAGATAGACACAGACACATTCATCGTTAGTATTAGTAGAGATTAATTGAGAAATTATGCAGAAACATTTCATGAGAATCATTGCAATAACAATCGAGTTATCAAAATAATGGAAAATTTCTTTTCCCTCGGATCATATATTAGGAAACATAACGATTTCTCGTCCATCGACTCTCTTATGACGTCATAATGACGTAAAGCATTTCTTTTACGAATATCAATCAAGCCTTCCAAGCAAATCTGGCAATTAATAATCTTTGTTCTTTACTTGCAGCCCAAGCCAAAGCAACATTCAGATTTAAGATAATAATGTAGAAGTTTCTAATTAAGATAATAAGATAATAATGTAGAAGAGATACATTAAGATAATAATGTAGAAGAAATACATTATGATTCAAGAATCATAATGTATTTCCTACTTTGATGTTTTGTAGAATAGGAATGTTTGATCAAATGAAAATAATTTGACAATACTGCTAATAATTAACATTGCTCCTGCTAATGAATTATTACTGTTGCTGCTATCTAAATATCTTTGGGATTTTATATGAATCACCGTTTTAGAAAGAAAATTATTTTAATTTGTAATTTATGAAATTTATATTACTGTTAACATTTTTATTTTCTCATTTCTCATATATATGCATATATTTTCTCATATTTTTCAAATACGAAATTGAAATTTTCAAAGGATTCGACATGGAGATTTTAATGAATCTCCATTTGTTATAAAACCATCCGAGTTTGAAAAAATAATTTTGATTTATCTATTTTTTGTATGAAAACACGATAAATAAAAATATAACGAGCTTGTGATTTTAAACTTCAAAGGATTTTTTTTACATAGAAATTGTAAATTTCTGTCAAATCTTTGCAGAAATCCATTTATAGAAAGAATGTTTGTCAATCCGCGCAGTCGCATAATACTTATCCGCGTGAGTATGGAAAAAAAAAAGCGCTGAATGCCAGGAATTTCAGATTATAATTTTCAAATTCCACAAATGAGCCATTTGTGCTTCGTGGTGTAGCAAATTAAACCAAAAATGCATTCTGAGCGCCTTTTCTTCCAACCAGTTGAAAAAATATGAGATTTAATACAAATTTGAAAAAATCATGCGTATTTCTTAAAATCCAGAACATACATCACTATTCCAGGATGTCTGATGATTTGAGCAAAACCATCTATTTACGTTGATTTCTTGCGTTGCATATTGGTCGAACTATTATTTTTTTCCTATTTTAGTCATCACGCTGTTTATAAAGATCGATATCAGTTTTGTTAAGTTACATTAACGTTCTGTTTTAAAGCAACACTAGGGCTATTTTTTTACTGACCTCATAAAATCGAACCGTAGTCAGATGGCGAGCGCGGCACCTGAACTGGCACCTCCTTCTCCACACCAGCGGGAGGACGTTTGACCCGGACCAGACCCGCTTACACGCCGGTTCTTCGGTGGAATCGGGCTCGGACCTGAAACCCTCCAGTTCCGAATCCGAGACCTTAACATCAAGCCACAGCGACCCGATCGACATCAGAAAATATTTAATATGTTTGCTAATCTTATAACTTTAAACGAACAATTCTTATATTTATATAAATTTATTTATTTCGTGCATCTCCGAAACGGCTCTTCAAATTAAGAATTAAATTTTATATTTAGATAAAGTTTTGGTTTTTAAGTTTATCTATATAGATGTCTTATCTAAAAAAGAATGCGATTTTGCAAGCACACACACAATGTTTATAACTAAATACTGACATGTGGTTATATATGACCTGTATAAGCATGTAACCGATGGAGAAGTAATTAAGGCTTCGGACTCGCATGTATTTTTTTCTTGTGATTGATTTAGATTTCGTCTATGTAATAACTTTAAACGAGCAATTCCTGTTTTCTCTAAGAGTAAATATATAAATTTATTTCGTGTATCTCGGAAAACGGTTCAAACTATTTGGATCGAATTTTACATTTAGATAAAGTTTTGCCTTTAAGTTTATTAATATAGGTGTCTTTCTTGAAAAAACGAGATTTTGTACACACACACACACACACACACACAAATTATAACTAACTATTAGGGACTTTTTCTATCTGCTCTCAGGCTGAAAATGTCGTAAAGCGCCGTCTAGTAAATTTTTGCCGTACTTGCATTGTTGCCATAGTATAACCTGCTGGTATATCAAAATTTTGTGAGATGGTGCTCATGGATTTTAGATAAAGTAAAATTGAAAAATATTCATATGCAATTAGCATATGATTCGCATCTAAATATTTTCCCAAAAAAAACACGACTTTGCAAAAAAAAAAAAAAAAAAAATGCTTAACGAAGCTTGATTTGCCAGATATTCCTTTTAAAATCTGATTCACTGATATATTTCTCCACATTCTCGACCCAAGCTCTTAATTGTTGAAATAACACTTTTGATTAATCGCTTATAACTTTCTACCTGCCTTCATCGAGTTCTAACCTGTCATGTGAGGCTGAAATCAGAGTAACGAAAAGAAATGACTTTCCAAATTTGTACACATCGAATCAATAGTTTCCAAATTGTTATGCATCTTACTTTGAAATTATTCCAAAGTACCTCCTTCGCGTGCTCAAATGATTCCTTGAAAGCTATAACATTTTCCCCACAACATTATATAAAATTTGCATAAAGTATCTGAAAGCGATAATGAACTTCTGGAAGGCGAAAACAGAATTCTTTCAAAACACATTGTTTGAAAGAGGGAATTGGAAATGAGGAAGACTGAGGCTTTTCATATTTTGATATGGTCGCCAATTCAGTGTACATAATGTATAAGGATTCGGAATGTTTAAGTCACGCGCATTGAAAGAATTTTTGTTAAAGACAGAATTCATTGAAAAAAATGGTTGCAAAGATGATTCTCTTAATTGATTACATTTTCAGTATTATAAATAAATATGATATAATATTGAAATTTATTTTGGAATATGTCTGGAACGAATTTTTAATTGTGTTAAATGGCATTGTTGTCAACTTAAAATCCATCTTAAAATTTGATTCTTATATTTAAATATAATTTGAAATAGATTATATGATGGAAGTTAAACACTGAATTTTCCATTTTTTATCATGGTAAGAATGTGTACCTAAAATCAGAGATAAAATAGAGTGATTAATTTTATTTAAAAGAGAGAGCGATTATTTTCACTGCAAATCCTTTCAGAAACTGCCCTTTTCAACATCTAAACATTACTACTAACTATATTCACTTATCGGGAAGCAAATCAGTAATGCAATATTTTTTTTTACTATGTTCCGGAATAAAGTGAAATTGGACTTAAACTGTAATAGTAACACTTATTTCTGAAGTTGCAAAGCGAATATTTTAAAATTAGCCTTGCATTTCTGACGATGATGAAGACACCTGGATCTAAAGTCCCCATTCCAGCTTCCAACATCACACTAACAGTGTGTGAATATTTGACAATCTACGGTAGATTTAATAACACTACGTCAGCATGAGGGATAAATCTTCAATAGTTTCAGGTGTCATGAACCTGAAACTTTATCTTCTTAACTTGATGTCTTTACCAACTAGCTAATGCGGACAAATTATTTTAGAACTGCCAATTATTGTAAATTATTTTAGAATATGTAACTAGTATCATGAAATTATGATAAATGAAATACAAATAAACTTTAATATGCTTTCACTAATAGATTAAATTTTTTAATTAAATGTAATACTAATTAAATTGCAATTAAAAAAACTAGCTTTATGTGTGTTTTTATAAATTTAAAAATTATATTATTTAAAATAACAGATATTTAATTATTGATTGAGAGTATACAGAAATATATAAAAATATTATTTAGGATAACGGATATTTAATACTTGAGCATACAGCAATATTTAAAAAAATGTTCCATAATTCATATCGAAAAGATTAGCCGTTTCAGTGAAAGTAGCATTTGTCATTTTTGACAATATCTGTGAGAAAATTACACCAATAAATGAAAATAACTAATTTAATACCTATCTAAATTATTTTCTTTCAAAATGAAAATTTTAATCAATTTTTAAATGTGCATTTCTAATTTTTCTAGCAAATTAATGACGAATATATTCACCTATAATTGAAAGTTGATGCATATAGTAAAATAATATCAAAGTACAGAGTAAAATAATATCATTCAACGTGACAAGAGTCATCAATAGTGGGAATATTTGAAATTTAAGCGAAGAAAATAATAAAACCACAAAGAAAAGTCTAAATTCAAATCTTCTAATCAGTCTCAAAACACGGGTACGTCTCAAACGGTATTATTTATTTAATTTCAACATCATAATTGAAAAAAAGATGACACCAAATATATCCAGAAAATTTAAAAATTATGTGTCATCCTTAGCTATAATTTTGCTTGAACAGCTGAAACCAGTTCCACTGACAAAGCGCTGAGTTGTACTGCCTAACGATTCTTTCCTGCAGCCATTTAAAAGGAGATTGAACGAATGTGAAAACCATTATTGAATAAGTCATAAATATGTATTGATTTTCTACCCAATATTCTCGTTCTTTACGTTAATGTAATAGTTTAAAAAAAACCAAAAATCTATGGAAATAGGTTTAAAATGTTCATGGCTCCTGAATCAACCAGCAAATTTTAACAAAACGTTGATGACTCTATTTTCTATAATAAGTAATGAGCTAACAACTTTATTTACAATTCATTAACTGGAATTGCATTTCTATTGTCCTGTCATTAGTACCTTTAATAAAATTTATATTTATTGTAATAAATCACAGTTTAATTTAAATCATTTCTTATTTAAATGACTAATATTGTTGTTCTAATCGACAACAGCAATAAAATGCATGCCTCTAATAGCCATAAAATAAAAATTTTTATAGCATATATGCTTCTACACATTTTGTCTATAGATGATTGGGTTTTCAATAGCACAGCCATTTATGAATAAAGTCCATTTTTCGACCTCAATGTATAATGGGTTTGTTCTTCAAAAATAATAATTACTTGTTTTAATTGTATTTTATTTTACGTATACTTAATAAAAACACACTGTTATAATGATAAAAAAAATTAACCTTATGATTTTTGATGAACATCCTATTCGTTAATTTTTTCATGTCTTAAAAAAACATTTTCGAATTATATCTATCTAGCTTACTTAGTGAAACCTAGTCCACTAATTTACATGACAGGATTATTAAAATCGCGTCTATCCAGATATGTAAAATCTGAAACATAGTTTTATATACGTATCGTACCAAATTCATCAGTTGATTGTACAATGGATTGCCTATTCCTGTATTTATTTACATAAAAATTGGAAAATCCAACAGGACAGAAGTGTGATTTTTAGTATATGTGTTTTCACTAAAATTATAAAGAAGGGTCAAATTTTAAATTTGAATGATTATCTGAAAAACATGCAGTTTCAAAACAAATAAAAAAGATATGCAGTTTCAAATTATATTTACTCTCTAGGATGCGATGAACCTAAAATACACACACACACACAAAAAGGCGTGTGGAACATTTCGAAAAACCTCGGAGAGACACTCTTCCTGCTTTAAAACTAAATCATTTCATGAAAAATTTCAATAATTGAATTTGTTTGTTGTCATATATATTCTAAAAATTGTAGATATAAAATAAAATATTAATCCCATAACACATACTAAATCAATAAAATTATTTACTATGATTTCATTGTTTTTGTTAAACCAAATACTTTTATTACGATGAATGATTTCCCATAAATTTTAATTAATCAAAATAAAGAAAGATTAAATAAAAAAATGTTATATTTTTGCTTTTGGTAATGATATGTTATGCTGCCAAAGGCATTCTTTCATAAATTACATTTGTTTTACCCTTGACATTTATATCAAAACCAGTAAAGATAATAAATACTATTAAAAAGTGATTTTTATACAGAAATGTATATTTATTTAGAAAATGAAAAAAATTATACAGAAATAGAAAAGATGGAAACTTTTCAAAACAACAACAAAAAAAAATTGTTTTTATCATGTACGTTACAGTGCAGGAATTTTTAAACTATCATTTTAGTTCGATTCATACTTTTATATTAAAAAAATCACTTTAAAGAATAGAGAAGAAATATTTCTTCCAGCTTCTAAGACGTGAGGTTTGATCTGAGAATTTGTTTCAAGCAAGAAGCAAAAATTAAAAAAAAAAAAAAAAAAAAAAAAAAAAAGATCTCTTGACTCGAGGATCTAACTCCAATCGATATTAACTTAAAATTTATATCTTCCTGCTTTAAAAGTGAAAGATAATATTTCTGAGATGACAGGAGGAACATTAAATTACATTGCCGAAGGAAAAAAAAATGAACTCAATTTATAATTTGATATTTTAGAGTGCCTATTTTGTGAAAAGTTACCATTTTCTTGATGAGAGCTTTTACGCCAATATATAATTTGATAATTGTAAAAACTACTTTTATGGACAGAATGAATATTAAAATATTAAAATTCAACACATTCAAATTACATTTTGACAACAAGTAATTCCCTTTTTTTTTTGTTGACAAAGGTTAATTATTTTAAATGGAATAAAAAGTCTTGCTTGATATAGAATTAATTTATTTACTGTTCTTTTATATATAGATTACATTCATTTATTTAAAATAGGTTTTAATTAAAACAAAATCAGCAAATCATCGTTTTTTCTGAAAGCTATATAAACCAAGAAATTAATAATTTGATAAAGTGTGAATAAAAAAATAAGATCACTGATCCTATTTTATTTAAAAGTAAGAAGAAATTTTCTTTTTGACTGTTAGGAATTAGGTTTCATTTAAAATGAAATTATATTTTCTTGCTTGGAACGGAATAAATTCAAGCACTAATGCTTTTTACGTTTATCACTGTGTTATCTGAAGTAATCTCTGGGGCTTAGTTTAGTCTAGTTTAATCATATGAATGTCTCGTGTTAAAGCAATATTAGAGGTATTTTGGGATGGACGTCGTAATTTTGAGAAGCTGTCGGATAATGTTTGAGCTGGCAGACCACTCTCCAAACTTCCATACCGCACTAGCCGGAGGATGTTTGGACACGACGGATTTAGCGTGCACCTGACCTGCTTACACGGTCTGTGGAATCGGGTCTCTAGACTAAAGCCCTCTTCTGCCGAAGGCGAGATTTAACCACCAGGCCACCGCGGCCTGTTGGTTAAGGCAGAGAAGCTGCAAATTGATCAAATGTGTTTAGAAAAGAATATCAATCAAAAATAACTTTTACAAATTTATTTTATCATTATTTAAAATTGTATTCCATATAACTAAATCTTATCAGAAATAGCATGAGTTTGTAACAAATTTATAACTGTGATTCATAATTTATCAATTGCAGCTAACTTATTATTAACGCTATCTGCGTTTTTCGGGATTATGAGCAAAGGAAATCTGTCTTAACATTTATACGCATTTTCATAGAAAGTTGTAGGAAATGTTAAATTAGTGAAACATAACATCATTATATTAGATACTTCAATCATCTCTTGCCAAATATGACAAGAAATTTTCACATTATTTTATTTCATAAAAAATTTTACATTTGAAATAAATTACTTATCTGATGTTCTTTGATTAAATTATCTGATGAACATTTGTGAAAGCAAAACAAAGAAATACAACTAAAATTTAAAAGAAATATTCCTAGAAAAATTCAAATTAGATATTTATTATTATTTGTGAATTTTCGTAACAATTTCATGCATTGTTTCAATGCAATTGCCTATATTTATCGCAAAAAGTATCTTTCTTAGTGGAATTTGATTATTACGACTATGAATAAATCAGAGAGTATTCTCTTCTCGACTTTGCCATGTACTTAGAAATCTGAAAATTTCTTTTCTCATAAGCTTTTATCTTCTTTCAAAATAGTTTAAACAAATATTAGGTAAAATAATAAATAGATAATAATAAATAGAAATGAAGCAAACTTCCTAACATCATAATAGTCAGCAAGTACGAATGATCCTCATTCATACAACTGCATATAATGACATAGTATAGCGCGCATTGTGCTTCATTCATACTAATAATAAAGATGAATGGCTGTGTGTGTTGGCGTTTTATAAGTCATAATGACATTTTTTTATTATGTAATAATTGTTGCACTAAAGATAAAATGTTATTTATTCTAAAACATGCCTCTCACTACAACTATCTAAATACAAAAGTATCATCCAAAACATAAAAGGTCCTCTATAAAAAAATTTGAAAACATTATGCTTTTTTAGTACTGAATTATAAAAATATTAAATTTTTATCACATCCATTATCGACGATTATCAATGCCATTCCTATGACTGAAAGATTGCTTGATTCTAATGTATTATTTACTGAATCAAACTTAGATAATTGAAAAGCATTATACACTTTGAAAAATGAGAATAAAACTAAAACTCATGCCTTAGCAGATATAAAAAATATTTACGCATATTTTGTCGAAGTAGGTTCTATTTTGAGCTTTGGCATTGATGCATCGAATGCCGATATAGATGATTCAAAGCATTATTCCATGCATTTCGAAACAGATATAGAAATTCAAATTTATTCTTATGAATAGAGAAGGAACTGCCATTTCAAGAATAAACACATAAACTCCTTCAGTATGAATATCTTTAATAGTTGCAGGTTTCTCAACAATAGAGTTAAAAAAATTAATCTGTAAATTTCAGATTCAAATTTAATTCAAATAGAAGATGACATTATACTCGATATTTTGCTATTATATCTGATAATATATTTATTGTAACTTTACTCAATTTGCGAATAATCGAGGATTAGCAGGAAACAAGTTCTTTTATATAAGGTTTTTGTTAAGCTGTGCTATTTTATTACGAAAATAAACCTATTAAATAAAAATGACGGTCTGCTTAACGTTTTACTGTGCCCCCTAAATATTAAAAATTTTATTCAAAACATACTATATATTTTTCCTTCTTGTACGACTGAACTCAAATAAAGAATAAATGAAACTACATTTTATCAATATATTTCATTTTTTATAAAATTATAATTAATGCCGATCAAGAATATGGTTACTTCAAGATTTTTTAATTTATTTTTCACAGTTTTATTGCGCCGAGTATATTTCGGAAATTTGAGAGTTATCACAATCAGCTGTTGTGTGTTATTTCTGACTGATTTATTACAGTGATGCATGTTACAGTGTATGAAAAAATGTTCCCTGTTTGAAGGGACTTATACCAAAGCTAATGAATATCATAAAATTAAATTTCATATGCAAATTGCAGTAGGATGAGAGAAGAATTGTTTAAATAAATAAATTCCACTAGCATTTGTTGATGTTGTATCCTGCACATAGGGAAGTTCACGCATTGCAGTGTTACGTGTGCATCCAGGAGACTTTATGCTGATTACTAAATTTCTACTATTTACGGGCTGTATGAAATGCATTTTGGTATTGGATTTTTATCACTTTAACTTTAACGAAATGTAGCAAACTCCATTTTGTGTAAACTCCATTTGCCGTGATCATATTTCATCGTCAACAGCGTCAAAATATCTTAATTTTTGTGGAATTCATTTATGGAACTTAATTTCGCATGCATTTCACAATCTGGATATGAAACCTGAATTATTCCGCTAATTTATTTTAACTAAAAATGCCAATAAATAAGGAATTGTACTTTATGGCCATCTTGTATATAAGGTTAAAATAATATACAATTTCGTACTAATATACAATGATATTTTCTACAGATGTCAACAAATAAAGAAATGTACTTATGGCCATCTAGTACATACGTTTTAAATAATATATAGTATGTTTCTTTACAGTTTATATTCATGCTTTGGTGAAGCGCCATCTAGATTTTATGAAAAAGTATGCGTCATGATTACACAAGGAAACATAACACTCTACAGAAAAGAGAGAGAGAAAAAAATAATGCAATAAATATTTTCTAAACTGAAATTTCATACCATCGAAGAGTCCGTCATTTGCAATTTGTTGTCTAATCAGAGAAATAAGCAAACATGAATTCATCTTTTGTAATTCACGAATGACACAGAAAGTTGAAAGAAATGTTTCATTCCTTCCGATAAATCGGATCCAAAGAGTAAATATTTTCCCGACGACCTCAATTTCCTGGTTTGGGGAAAATTATTTCCGAGTTTATTGACTGGAGTATCCCAAGCCGGGAAGTGTAAATATTGGGCGATTTGTCCGAATTTATGACTGAACGTGGACCTTAGGGATAGAATTTTGCCTGAATGAAGCTCGTTTACAGAGAAAGACTTAGAACCATTATAAGACAGAAAATGGGGAGATGCACCCGCCCATTCCCATCGCAGCATTTTCTTTTTTTCCGTATGTTTCTTCCTGCAATAGCAACTCAGCCTTTCAGATACTAAGAGCAACATTTAGCATTCTTTGATTACATTTATATGTATTTTTTAAAAAAATATAATTTCAGTTAGTCTCTTCCCTCTTTTAAGGAAATTTACATTTCGTGGAGAAAATGCGATTTAGAGTAATTCTATTGAGTAATCATATTTAATTCTGATACAATGTTAATGTTTATTACTTAGTTAAATTGGCGAAAATAAATGCCATAAATTTTATTTTTTTTTCCTTGATAATTTTCTTAAGATAATCACACTGGTGATTATCTATTTAAAGTTATTATTTGTGAGTAATTTATTGTCAAATAAAAATAAATTTAATAAACAGTTCATTGTCTTATAAATGTTTAGTTATATTTTTGCATCAATTTTGAATCAGTGAATACTCTATGCATTATTTAAAAAAAATTTCTTTGAAGAAATTTTACATTCGAAATTAGATCAAATTTATTTAGAGACAATACATAAATGAACCTTATAGCAAAACAAGTCATTTTTCTTTGGTAGTATCATCCTTTATTTATACTGATTTAGCGCATCGGATGTCTTCAACACAGTTTTAACAACCTCAATCTCCATGCTATATTTCAGAAATAATTCCATTTCCTTTCCGTTTCTCATGAGCAATGCATGCCTTCGTGTTTCATAGTTCTGACTTGAATTTGAAATGCCAAGCTTTTCTGAAGATCCAAAGGTACTTGACTTTGTTCAGCCACATTAGTCTCTCCACATAGTCCACTCCATACTTCAAGAGCAAGAGATCCATCTCGTGTGACCTCTTGCCCTTGTATAGTTTACAGATAAAGAATGAAGTCCCTTGTAATTTTTCAGAAGAATCTCGAAATCTAGGTTTCTGATAGAAGTTTGACCATAATTCTTGCGTTTTCCAGAATATTTCCTTTTTTTGTCAATGTCATCAAATTCATCACCATCGCCAAATTGAAAACATATTTGTCAGCGAGATTGCTTGTGGCTGCAATATTCGATAAGTTTACTTCCAATTCTAATTATCTCTTTCCAATGATAAGATTATCATTGAAGATAAGTAATATTCCAAGTTCATAACGATATCTTATCAAAAATGATTGATAAGGTCGTGGACTCTAAAAAGATATCATAATTTATTCAGAAATAAATATTTAAAAGAACGTAAAATATTATTGTTGAGTCATTTATATCATTTTTCCAAAATGAAGGATGCACCTATCTTTAACGGCTAACAAATTAATTATTTTACCGTGATTAAAATTAACCCTTTGTAACGTACTCATATTAACATTTTGCTGAAATAATTCTTTTCTGTTTGTAAAAGACCTATAACTTTAATTTAGTACTATGTAGTTCAAAAAAGTCCATTGGTTGCAAAGAAATTTAGAAAACACTATATCTTCTTTAAATATCAGAATTTGTATGAAACGATTAAAAGTATTTAAAAATATCTAATTATCACTGGATTATTCAAAACAATTTCTTTATGAGTTCTGAAGCAATCTAAATTTGTGTAGGTTTGTAAATTTGATGACGTCGCTCTCTTATTCACACTAATTAAACCTTTTTTTTATTCCGCTTTAATAAATGTCCTTTGCGTGTCAGAGGGTGATAAAAATTAGTTAAGGTTTCCTAAAATTAACGCTAATATAATAAAAGTGAAATATAGTGAATGTATTTTAGTAACATAAAATAATGAAGCATTGTTCTTCAGAAGTGCCTTTAGGGTCTATGAGGTGTTCTCTTATTTCCATAAACGAAAATTGAAATTGATTATATTTTATTTAAAAAAATGATACTTTGCATGTAATTTAAAATATGAAGTTTAAGTGCGTGAATGATTTTCTTGTCTTTGGGGAAAAGTAGTTAAGAAATATAAAATTTTTGGCTTGAGTTTAGCAGTTTAATGTTGTTCCATAAGTACTTAAGATGTGTGTGTGCGTTTATGTCTAGATTGTATTCCTTGTCAGTTTTTTTTTTTTTTGACGATCAATTCCTGGCATGCTGTTAACACAAAAGTACCAGAAACTCAAATATGTGTTTCAGAAGTTTTTCTAATCGATTTGAAACAAAAATTTGATATAAATCTTCAATCATAAGATCACATATCATAATTTATTTATTTAGCCCGTAAGCACATGCACGGGGTCCTTTTGATCCCTTCCTTTCTCTTTTGTTTAGAAATTCTAGGAATTTATAAAAGTTTATACTTTTTACTTCCTATACCTTCCTGGGGCAGCTAGAAGATGAAAATTAGAACGAAAGAATTCAATGAAACCATGTATCTCAATTTTTACAAGAAGGTTGATTTCAAATTCCTCCTGCGTGTGGTAAAGCTTCCGATTGTTTTAGTGTTATGAGTATATCTGTAAGCAACATAGATTCGGGAATCATCTCGCAAGTCTTTCTACTTATAGACAGAGTCATGATAGATCAAATTCTTCATATATTCATGAAATTTCATACAGTGGTCGTGATAGAGAATCAAAACAAAACGCAGATTCTGAACTCTCCTGAAAATCTGATGGAATCCTTTCCTGCTTGTAAATGATGTAACAAATCACTATATAAAATGCATTCGTTTATAATATGAATAAATGATCTTGAAATATAGGTTAATAATTCATTTTATTCTGAATGATTAATAATAAAAGTATTTTTTGAATATGTGTAAAAAATGAATGACAAAAGATATGAATTTTCAAATGGCTATGTTTAAGCTTCATTTTCTATAAAATTTTCTACAGTGAACTATATGTAAAATGTAGTTTTTCTTCTTTTCCCAATAGTTTTGTACAGGAAAAAACTACTTATATTGTAAATAATATATTTTATATAAATGGAATAGGAGAATGGAAATAAATACAGATAAGATATGGTAAAAGGGGCTAAGTACAATTTCGGTTTTACTTATTAAAAAATTCATTTCTATCTTAAATAAGAACATTTTTACATGGCAAAATAATTATATATTTTGAACATATTTTATTTATATACAAATATCAAATAAGATAATGAATAAGTGGCTGATAATTTGGGGGTCAAAATGACACTGCGCGTGTGCTAATGTTCAAAAAATGGGTGCTTGTGCTGAAGGGTTAAATCATTGCATTTTTGAGTTAAATTTACACGTTTGAGGAAGTACAGAGGCAATATTAATACATTTGGTTTAAAATTTGATAAAAATTTACAGTTTAAATGCTAAAACTGGGAACCAAACCATTTATTTATGTTGTTACGATTTTTAACATTTTCGTTTGCATGCAACTTAAAGGAAAATGGGTGAACTCATTGTCAGATTTTGCTTAACATTTTACATAAATGTACATTGTACATATTAGATTACAACTCTGTACACAAGTTACATTTATCTAGTACCTTATGTTTTATAATCATAGTGGTTATTTGTACTCAGAAATCCGGTGAGACTTACTTTTGCTGAATGAACATTTTTATAATTTGATAAAAATCTGAAAATTTGATATTAAGTCAACATCTTAAATTTTATCCGTAATTCAAAGCCTATGTTAGTTATCCAGTTCGCAGATATACAAACATAATTTTAAAAATATGTTCTCTGAGAAGTCTGGAACATGGATATCCAACAAAGTCTCGAATTTTTCGAAGATTATCATACATTCTTTTTGTAGAGACACTGTATATTCTGTAGAGAAAGTGAAATGTTTCAATTCCTCTTATGTGCTATTGGAAGATTGCACTACCTCGAGAGTTTTTTTCCCTCATCACATCGTAAGCGATAAAAATATAATTTTATTTTCTAATACCACATTCATACCAAAAGCACAGGAAGAGTAGTACCGATACTCTGTCCTGGGAGTCTTAAACGTGTCAAGAATTCAAAAGTCACTTGCATTAAATGTCCATTATTCGCGGCATTTACAAGAAGTTCCTATATTAACAAAAGACCATTCGTCTAAATGAAGGACAAGTTCCATCTATAAATTGACCGCAGTGAATTTTAGCTGTTTCCGGAGTCATTTTCAGTAATGCAACCATTCTATAGTTGGATCACGTTTTTGATTTCTTAATTTAACATGAACCACAGGACGTGCATCTTAATTACTAAATTTAATCATAATAGATATTTTTAGAGATTGCAATGTTACGATCAGGCATTTTTTGCTGTTGCTATATTTATTTCTAGCTAGATTGCTATAAATAGTATCTCTTTGCTTGTTATTTCATTCGCTAATGACCGAAGAATGACCTTACTAAAAAGTGAATGTCCCTGCAACTTCAGAGTCAATGTTTCGAATGTCAGTAAATAATTGAAATTCATATCATATACAATAAACATTAATTAAGTGGTTAAATGCATTATTCTATTTTATATGTTGGGCCTCAATTCTTTATAATTGCTTAAGAACAATAAAAAATAATAAAGGAATATAAAAACATAAAATGCAATGCCAATACATTCTATTTCTAATTTTCTCAGTTATTCAATTATTCTATCTCAAATTTCATAACTATAATTCCATTAAATTTCAGTAGCATTCATAAATATTTCTAGTTTAATAGAACATTATTCAGAAGTTAACTGCAAAATCTAGCCTTTATTTTTAAGACTTAGCCAATACATGCAATAACAAAATTGTTTGATTTTGTTATTGCATATTTATAGAAAAAATTCTAATTCACAATTAAAGACTATTTATTCCGTAATATTAACCTTTAGATATTATGAAAGATCACTATTTTGTAAAAATAAAAGAAGAAAAAATATTAAAGAAGTGACTGGCATCTGCGCTTCTATGTGCAATCAAAAGTATTTTCAAAAAAGTTTTGTCTAATTTTAGAATAATAATTTTTTACTTACAATATCTTTTTATTTTGTATGCAATAAAGAATAAAGTTTGTTTATTTAAAAACGGCATTTCGTGTAATAACTGTGAAAACTACAACATTTCTACTTTTATTATTAGTGTTATCTTACCAACAAGATATTTCATTTTGCAGAAAACTTCGTTTAGTTATATTAATAAACCGTTTTAAAGCAACACTGGGGCTATTTGGAGATGGACCTCATAATTTTATCCGCGATCAGATGACGATGGTGTAATATTAGCTGTCACCCTCTCTCTAAAATTCCACACCACACCAATGTTTGGCCCTGGCGAATTTAATGTGCATCAAGCGCGATTATACGACGGTTCTACGGGGAATCGGGTCTCGAACCTGAAACTCATCGGCTCCGAAGACGAGATATTACCACCAGGACACAGCGACCCATTTTACCGCAAACATTTACTGCACTAAAAACAATTTATCATAATTTTGTAAATTTCAAATGTACCAGAACATTTGCAAACAAAAATGCCAGTAAATTTGTACCAGAAAAAATGCAAGCAAATTAAATAATATAATTTTGGTTTTGAGTTTTAATGTAAATTATAATTATTTCGAAATTCAGACATAATAAAATTTTTGTTTGCATGACAAAATTTAACAATTAGATTCTTAAGATGGGTAATGATAAATAATAAATTCTGTGCTCTGAAATGCAATTATTGTAGAAATTTTGCCACTGAAGATTTTATTATTATTTTTTGACTAGTAATATTCATTGAAGGAAATGCATAAAATCAATGAAATTAACAGTTATTGGATATGCTGTTTATTCTTTACAACTTTTTATTTTGAACACAAATTTTTAAAAGATATTCTATTCTGCTTTTCCCAATCTGATTTCATAATTTATTTAATAACAAATACTAAACTTCGTGTGCTAATGTTATGAAATATTCTGCACATTTGTAAAATTATATGAAAATAGGAAAATCTTGATATAAATTCAGAAAAATGGCGTTACATTTTTATTAAATAAACGGTAGAAAAATATCACAAGTTTTGTTTCGAAAATATCGATTAATTCGTAATATAAACTCTTGTAGAAATGCGAAATTCTGCACTGTATTTTGTATTTAATTTCACAGAAACTAAGTTCTTGAATACAAAAATATTCATTACCTGATCTCATCGCATCTGTTAGTAAGTTCAGTAAGAGTAAACTGTTTTTAAATAAGATATTAAAAAAATTAAAAAACAGTATTTGCAAAGGAAACTTTCTGTCGAACTTTAAAGAGCAAATTTAAGTTCAACTTTTCCTCTTACAAATGCTTATCGGTTGCAAGTACAGAAGTTTATCAAGTATTCTTTTTCTTGAAGTCCTACAGTTTCCCCCAAAGATTTGCTAAAGTCCTCACGATTATGATCTACTGAGGTAAAATAACATTACGTGCTCCTCGCCTTTAGGATTTTTTTCTTTATTTGCATTGGTAAATCAGTTTGCTGTGACATAGTTACTCCGTCGTGGAAGTTCGAAGATCTACTTTTGATGAAGTTGTCGTTCATTAAGTTGTCTTTTGAGAAAGACGTGAGTCAACTGATTTTTCTATTGGTCTAATTCAAACGAAATGTAAGCAATATTTGATTTGAATTTTTAATTTGCAACCGTTTTGAACATTGAATATTTCTGTAGAATTCACTGTTTTTAATTGCTATAAGAATGAAAAAAAAAAGTGAAATAAAAAGAAAAGAACCTGCAAAATAGCTTTTATGCTCCAAATCTTATCTTATTTAATATTTCTTTTTTCTCTCTCTCTCTCCTTAGTCTTTATAAATCTGCAGCATTGTAAATCCGTCGAGACAGTTTAGAGTGTTACTTTTTATTAAGTTATCATTCATTAAATTGTCTTTTGAGAAACTTGGGATCGTGGAGACAACTGATTTTTCTGTTGTTCTAATTCAAATGAAACGTTAACAGTATTTTATTTGAGTTTTTAATTTGAAATCGTTTTGAACAAAATACATTTTAGAATAATTCACTGTTTTTATCGCTACATGAATGAAAAAAATAAAATAAACGAGCGAACAAAATTCCATCTCATTTAGTTTGTTTTTATTAGTCTTAGCGAATCTGCGGCGTAGTAAATTTGTCGAGGAAGTTCGAAGCTTCCTTTTTGATGAAGTTGCCTTCATTAAATAGTCTTTTCGGAAACTTGGGATCTCGGGATCAACTGATTTTACTATTGTTCTAATACAAATGAGGTAAAAGCACATTTGATTTGAGTTTTTTATTTGAAGCCATTCTGTACAAAAACCATTTCAGAATGATTCACTGTTTTTATCACTACTTTAACCTTTTAAGTTTTTAAACTTTCTAGAATCAGGATACATTTGATCATGTGCAGTTTTGTGAATTTAAATTCTTTTAAATTCAAAGATATTCAGATGTGGATAGAAATTTAGAACATCGAAATTAATTTTTTTCAGTTGCTTTCTTCCCATTGGAATAAATAAATTATAATGGAAGCGAATAATTCAATTAAAAATTCGTCGTTGAAAACATTTTATTGGATATATTATTTTATTAGATACTAGCCGCCTTTGGCGACCAGCCGGTTCGCTAGTATTACCACTGACTGCAATTTTCAATTAAATATTTTAAGTATTTATTATTAAGTATTAAGTAAGTATTATTAAGTATTATTATTAAGTATTTTAAGTTATTTATTTATTTATTACCAGCCGGTTCGCCAATATTACCGCTCGCTACAATTTTCAATTAAATATTTTAAGTAACTGGTCTCTTAATAGATTCTCAAACAAAACAATTTTAATCTTCAAATTTTGATAGTCATACCAAACTTATACTGTTGTTTAGATCGTTTCGTTCAATTTACTCTATATATTTTGCTAATTTGTTGTCATTTCCGGTAAAACGTCAACTTTAATTTAAAGTGAAAATGATGAAATTGCAATTAATATAAAGATATTTTTTAATAAAACCAAGCGTTTTATTTTATTTATCATCTTTATTGCTATTTATTTATTACTATTATTATTGAATATGAGTTTTGCAAACAGAATATCTCGGTATTTAAGTCTTATGTGAACTACAAAATATTTTTGATAATTTATGTAATATCTCAAAGAATAATTCAACAAAAATTTCTCAGATTTAGCATAAAATTCAGTTTTTAGTTTTGCTTTCAAAAGGATTGAAATGAAATCAATAATAATATTTTGTTCCAGCCTATAAATATATTTCAAAAATTATGAAATCTAATTTTAATGCAGTAACGTATCATCATATTCTGAGAAATATTCTGGACACACCAAATTTTAAATAAATGAATGAATGTTTCTATTTTCCACGATCAACTAAGACTTATTTATGAAGTTTCGAATGTTAAAAATCTAGAAAAACTCAACATTTTTATAATCTTAGGCCAATAATTCTTAGAAACCTGCGCGCTGATTGGCGTATTTTTTTTGAAACGATCGATGGAAAATCTAAAATTATCCTTTTTTTATTGAATAGTGATATTCAAATTTTCATAAATCAGTCAGTTTAAGTGATTGATTTAGTTGAATGGAAATTAACTCTTTTTATTTAAAATATTAGTGTTTCAAGAGCATTTTGTTATTCGTGATTTCGACAGCAGAAGCTTTATGTAAAATCAAAAATTCGTTATTTATTAGAGCATTTATTGAATTAAGTTACATAAAATATAATCATTTTTCTATTTAAACCATTTTAGTAAATCTGTTGTGTTCGTGCGTCAACAAAAATAGAATGCAGACAAACTTATTATGAAACTAAATCTTATTACATTATAGATAATATTATCAAATTTACATCAACTTATTTTCATTCAAAATTCTAGCATCGTTTTTAAACAACAAATTAAAAGTTCCAAAAATATCACTGTTGCCAATCTGAATTTCACAACTATTTACAAAATAAAATTTATAATTATTAAAATAATCGTTTGCTACTTTTAAATAAAATATTTACGATTTATGTCGCAACAGATCTTTGTCTTTCTAAAGGTTTACAAATTAGCTGTGTGGCCATGATTTGAATGGATATCTTGTTCATATTAAACAAAACTTGCCTTAAAATAAAACTTATTTATTGGATTAATAATATATAGAGTGTAAAAGATCATAAAATAATTTTTCTTGAATTTATTTTTTAGAAAAAATAATATTTCATATTTGTTTCATTTCCTACAGACACGTGACGAAAATTATATTTTTGCAGATTTCATTTCCAAAAAGATTTAATTTATTTTCAGTTAGAGCTTTAATCAATGTGATGGCAACACTTTGAAAAAAGCTATTTTTTTCTCATGAATGCGAAACGTGCTTAATCCTCATTTTTATTTTTGACGAAAAAAATTATTGAAAAACATAGTTAAAATATTTATTTAAAAATTCATTAAAAATAGAAATTTAATGTTAAGATTAAAACATTAGTATCATTTAAAAGATAAATTTTTGATCTTTAACTTCATGTAAAAATCTTTTTTGTGCGGTAATATTTTCGGAAGTTATAGTAGAAACACGTCAAAATTTTGCTTAATTTTTAAATAAATAAAATTCTAATTAAAAATTCGAAAAAATAACCCCCAGGTGCACATTCCCGGCCTTCAAGGTATACACGTGCCAAATTTGGTAGCTGTAGGTTGAATGGTCTGGCCTGTAGAGCGCCAACACACACACACACACACACACACATTGAGCTTTATTATAAGTATAGATAACATTATCGGATGTATCATATTTTTAGTTCTTCTTCTTTTATATTATTTTTTTATTTTATTGAATTTTAAAATGACTATTAATAATTCATTCATAAATTGGATGATTCATATTAACTATATATATATATATTACAAACCTGTTCTGCTACTTCCCAGCACGGTTAGTTCTATCACCGGAAAGACCAATTAAAAATCATCTGTATTGGATTCTGCTCTGGTGGCAGCCAATAATCCCAGAACTTAACGACAAACTTGGTGAATATTTGGTGATTTTGACAACAAAATAGATAATGCTGGAAACTTCGAGAATTTTAACGATCCATCCAATAGGAACTGAGATGCGAATGATTGATCGATAAACTTCTCGGACCGCCTCCCGGGTACTATAAATATAATACTCAATATTAAACTTATAATTGACGAATTAAAGAAAATGAAAGAAGAGAATCGAGCTGCACAAGAGAAAACGATGGAAAGAATTGAGGCTCCACAAAAGAAAATGCGGGAAGAGAATCGAGCTGCGTATTAAAGAATTGAGGCTGCACTAGAGAAGATGCGGGAAGAAATTTTTCCTGGGAAGCAGCATTACAGGTTTGTAATAATATACATAT
>JAPMOR010000918.1:51829-78861 GCA_026543865.1 Argiope aurantia
AGAGAGAGAGAGAGAGAGAGAGAGAGAGAGAGAGAGAGAGTTCACAGAAAAGTAGGAATGCAAATGAGGCATTATTTTGTGATGTGATGTGGAATAAAAATGAAGAATAGAAACTCGCGTAAAAAAAAAAAATCCTATATTTTTTAACCAAATAATTAGCTGTCTTTTAAAGTGAAGATATTTTTATTTATAAATTCAAGTCTTTTTCCAAAAAAAAAAATAATAATTAAACATCCGTCATTTTTTTTATTTTTCACAATTATCTGGAATTTTTTCGTTTATATTATTTATGAATATTTTATATTATTCTATGTGAACTTGACTTAAATTAGTTAATGGCGACTTTCTGCACTTACTATAAGTATAATAAGATATTTCTTCAGATTTTTATTAAGCTTTAAATTGAAATTTCTTAGATTAATTACTTAAGATTAGTTTAATATTTAGTGAAAGTTAATTTTTTTAACTTATGGAAACATGTGTACTTTCTTCAATCGTACACTTTTTTTTGCAGTTTCAGAAGAAGCTATTCCTGTTAGAACAAGATATTGCACTTATATTTTGGATGTTATTTGAAATCCAAAATGCCATGCAATCTAGTTAAAATGTCGTAATAATATTGTTACGAGAATTTTGTGCTGATACGGTATACCAATCATATTTATTCAATCCAAACAATTGTAATTCACTGCAAAGAATCAATGGACGACTGAACACGCTGTAAAAAAATGGTCACTACTTTATAGTTCGTGATCTGTCAGATCCAAGATAATCTTTCTAAAGAAAATGAAAGGATTTGGGAAGCTATAGTAATAATGAGCGGCAAATTTAATATGATATATATATATATATTATTTTCAGTATTTCAGTTGCTACACAAGAGAAGCATTTTATTATATTTACTTCAGAAGTTGCAATGGGCTTGTCGGTTAATTTGGGCTGCCAAGTTGACTCAATATTACATTTTCAAATGACTGTGGATACGCATTTTAGTCATGGCGCTCGATAGTTTCAAGTCAAAGTTTTATCGTTACCCTTTCAAAAAAGACAAATGTATTCTTTACAAGGCAAAATAATTTCTCAGAATAATGCACTCAAATCACAATGAATATTAATGCATATTTCGAATAAATTTAATTATAGTATGAAGCATTAGGATGAAATATTTAAAATGAATTGCTTCTAAACATAACGGTTAAATGGTAATGAATTTTACGCCGGAAAGATGCGATAGCGCAGCTGAATTAATCTGAAAGATACTGATTTATTGTTCAAACATATTGTTACGAATCCGTAATGCTGCTTCCCAGCATAGTTGGTTCCATCATCGGAAAGAATGTTTTACAGTCATCTGTATTGAAAGTAGTCTGGTTGTCGCATCGGAGGTCCCGCAGCTTGGCGACAAACTTGGCTACCATTTGGCGACTTGACGACGAATTTGATTATAAAATAGATTATACCCGAAACATCGAGAATTTTCCCGATCCGTCCAGTAGGAACCGAGATACGCCTCGAACGTTCCTGATTGGTGGAGAGGCTTCTAGCCCCGCCTCCTGAGACCTATAAAAGGAGGCAGCCGCAGCTGCCAGGGGGTAGTAGTCGGAATCGACGTGAAGAACTGGTCTTCCAGGGATTAGCAGAGCAGGGACGGAGTCAAGCCAGTGCTGAACTAAGCTATGCGCTACTGTCTGCAGTAGAGTCTTTTTGTATGCTGCACGTCTCGGCTGAAGATAATCGTTTGCTGTGCTGTATATCGTTGTCGTCTTTGTGCTGTCCTGTTTGTCTTCGTGTAAATAAACGTCGTTGTTTTTATTCTATTGTCGCCTGCTGATTGAGCGTTCTCCACACCATATAACTTCCACTATCCAAAAAAACCCCGGAAATTTCGTAAGAATATTCCTTGTTTACAGTTCACTTTGATATTCAGAAAATTCCTCTTCTGTTCAAATTTTCTTAAATAAATCGCGTTCTATGAAAATGTTATTTCAATATTTTGACACATTTTTAGCGATTCTTGAGTGCAAGATTACTATGATTAAATTAGATTAGATATGAATTAGATTATAAATGAAAGGCTATAAAATGGGAAGAAAAGAATATACAATGGAATAAAAAATTAACGATTTATTTACTTTCACGATATACTAATGGGTATTCAAAAATGTATAAATTCCGAATATATTGGACGAAAATTACTAGTAGAGAAATCAGTTGTAAAAAATAATTCTTAACAGGTAAAATTCTGCCCATTTTAGTATCCTGAGACGATCATTTCTCGACGATTCCATATCACTAAGGGGTGAGACACGTAAGGGTGAGCGCATTTCCGGAAATCTTCTTCCTTCTTTGACCTTGATTTCTACCTTATTAGATTTCACGTGCATGTGGGTATATTGTCGTTCCCGACCGTATTATTTTATTTTATTTCAATCCGCGAGTAATTCGAGTTTACTTTATTGTTGAACTTGAACAACTCCATCTTTTATCGTCCTTCTCCCCTCTATTTTGACGAATTAAACCCATCCTAACGCATGCGCAAAAGTGCAGAAGTTTTTATTATCCGTTGGCAAACAATAATTTGCTGGTAAAATTTTTGCTGGACACATTTTTTTATTTTTTTAAAAGACTTAATATTAAAGAGGCTTTGAAAATTTGGAAAAATATGTAAGTGGTTTACGATTAAGGAAATTTTTTCTCAGAATCGTCTTAGAAAGGAAGGCATTTTAATATTTTCAGTTTTATCATCTAAAAGTAAATACATACTAGCTGTTTTAATATATTTAGTTAATTTCAATTCTTCTTTTTCAAAAATATCAGTCAAAATTTAACTAAATAATTAAGATTTTTAATAGGAGAGACTGGGAAAATAGGATGATGTTAATTGTTAACAATTTTTAATAAATTCAGTTTTTGAAGTGAATTTTTTTCATTTATTATTTAAATTGCCTTTTTTGTATTGTGAATAGTTGGATAAATTTTTATTTTACTATATTCAAAAATATTTTGCAATTTTAAAAGAATAATACAAAAATGTAAACTTGCTCCTGTACTGATACAATACGATTTTTGACCAAGGAAGAAGACAACTTTGATCAACGATGTAAGCAATTTTATTTTTATTAAATTTAAGACTGAATATTTATTAGTCAAAATTATTAAATCTTAAGATGCTACACTATTTAATCAAACTCTGAGAAACATTTTTAATTAAACATTCCTGGAATTGCATGTAGATGATTAATTTTTAATTTATTGCAATTTTATTATCGGAATTGAATTGTATTATTTTAATAGTGTTAGATTTTCGAAATTGTTAGATACGTTTATCGATCATTAATTTTCCAGAATTAATGGATGTTAGGAATTTTAATTAATTTTGCACATCATTGCGTTGTTCTGTTCAACGTTTCCCAACAATTTACAAACTTTCTTTCTCTGACTTCACAAATGAAATTCTATCATAGGAAAAGTTTACTTAAAAATGAGAGACATTAAATATAATTAACCCTTCTTGCATTCTGAAATCAAATAAATAATAATGTTTATTAAACGTTAAACGTAGGTATATATACACTGGTGTGCAAAACTTAAGCAACAGGTATGTTTTTTGCCATAACTTCACGAGAAATAATCTGAGGCACATGCCATTCAGAAATGAGATACAGCATTTTGTTCTGAATGAATGACGAAAGCATAGTTGCGTAGAAATGAATACAATGCATACAATATGGAATCAAACAAAAAAAGGCTTTATTGAACTCATAGTATCGTTACACATGATTTTCTGTCCAAGAGAAAGAACAGCAAGCAGATGTTCCTTAGTATGGGATATGCCCTCTCCTTACTGCAATGGTTGCTTCGCACCGTCTCCCCATACTCGGCACCAGATTGTCCAACAGTTCTTGAGGTAAGAGTGCCCGTTCCTCAATCAGCATCTGTTTAAGTTGTCGGGTGTTCCCAGGAGGATGTAATCGTGCCGCAAGGCGTCTCCCCAAAGCATCCCACACATGTTCTATCGGATTTAAATCAGGGGAACACGCCGGCCAATCCATTCGAGTGATATCTTCACTTTCCAGGAGCTCCTCAACAGCATGAGTCCTGTGTGGCCGTGCATTGTCATCCATAAAAACGAAGTCTGATCCAATGGCACCTCGGAACAGACGCACATGGGGAAGGATCACCTCCTGACAATAGCGATCTCCAGTTACAGAACCTCCGTCGAAAACGTGGAGTTCAGTACGCCCTTCATCATAATGCCTCCCCAGACGGCAACTCCAGGACCACCGAAACGGTCTCTTTCCGTAATGTTACTGGGATGAAACCGTGTCCCGACCTCTCTCCAAATCAACTGGCGTTGGGAATCGCTTGTGGCACTAAAAAGACTCTCATCTGTAAAGAGGACACGACTCCATTGATGACATGTCCAGTTTTTGTGCTCCCGGCACCATTCTAAACGGTGCCGCCGGTGGGAAACTGTCAAAGGGATGCAGCGTTCAGGACGGCGGGCGAATAGGCCACCTTTGTGGAGGCGTCTGGACACAGTAAAACGCGACACTTGTCGCCCCGTTGCTGCACACAGTTGCTGAGCAATGGCACTTGCTGACTGGTTTCGGGTTCTTTTCGCCTGCAGGACGATATTTCGGTCATCCACTGCAGTTGTTTTCCTGGGGCGGCCACCACCAACCTTTCTCACAGCTGTACCTGTGGTTTGGAAGGCTTTCCAAGCGCGCGAAACGACACTTTTGTTGATTCCGAACTCTTCAGCTATACTGGTCACACTACGCCTCTCCTCCAGCTTTCCGATCATTCTTCCACGTGTGAAATCGTCCAGGTGATTTCTGCTAGTCATATTTCACGAATTAACTCACGTGCACTTGCAGCGAATGTTTTTAATTGCGTCTCCGTCCTTCCTTTTATTGTAGTGTTGAGGTGCGCGCGCCTTCCGCACGTGTTTTGCGTACGCTTACGTCGCCTGTGACGTTTTGTTCCTGATATTTGCATACGCATGACCTTTCTCTTGAATTACATGTTCATTGTACTGATCGCTAGAACTCCGTTTCTGCAATTTCAGGGCTATCTGCTTAAAATTTGCATTGTTGCTTAAGTTTTGCATTCTACTGTATATATATATATATACACACACAGAGAGAGAGAGAGAGAGATAATATTGCATAAATAAACTTAAAATAAGCTGCATTTCAACAATGAAATATGTTATTGCAATATATGCATAAAATATTATTCAAAATGATTACAAATATAAATAAATATATAGCAAAAATATTGTTATCAACAAAAATATTATTTTTTTAAAACTTTAACTATATTAAAAATTTATTTCTATGCAGTAATATTATTGGAAATAGTTGTTAAAGAAATGAAGCATTTTACAATTTTTATAATTAATTAAAATTTAAAAAAATCTTTCGAAAGTGAATGAACTGTCTTATTTTCAGATTATACAGTAGCATATTTAGTATTTCTAGATCAAATGACGACAAAGTTCTAGACTATAAAGCGGCAGCATTCACACACATACAAAAAGAATAGACACAGACACATTCATCTTTATTATTAGTAGAGATTAATTGAGAAATTATGCAGAAACATTTCATGAGAATCATTGCAATAATAATCGACTTATCAAAATAAAGGAAAACTCCTTTTCCCTCAGATCATATATTAGGAAACGTAACGATTTCTTGTCCGTCGACTCTCTTATGACGTCATGATGACGTAAAGCGTGTCTTTTACGAACATCAATCAAGCCTTTCCAAGCAAATCTTGCAATTAATAATTTTTGTAATTTACTTGCAGCTCGTGCCAAAACAATGTTCAGATTTAAGATAATAATGCAGTAGTTTCTTGAATCGTAATGTATTATCTACTTTGATGTTTTGTAGAATAAGAATGTTGGATCAAATGAAAATAGTTTGAAAAGACTGCTAATGCTGGAAATAATATCTTTGCTCCTGCTATTGAATTATTACTGTTACTTCTTTCTAAATATCATTGGGATTTTATATGAATCATAGTTTTAGGAAGATAAATATTGTAATTTTCAATTTAAGATATATATATTTATGTTAACATTTTTATTTTTTCTTATAAGGCGTTTGCGGATGTAGAAAATGGTAATTTTCAAAAACTTTGACTTGGAGATTTTAATTAATCTTCTGACATTATAGACACACTTGAGTTTGAAAAAAAAAACAATTTTTGAATAATTTATCTTTGTTTAAAAACATAAATAAAAAATAAAAAATAAAAAAAAATGCAAGGGGCTTGAGAAATTGGTATGTTTTCTTTACTTAAAAAATAGTAAATCTCTATCAAATCTTTTCTGAAATCCATTTGCAGGAAAAATGTTTGTCCGCCCATCCACTAGTATGAGACCTGTCAAAGTGTTTATGTGTGGAAAAAAAAAAAAAAAAAAAAAAAGAAAAAAAGAAATCACTGAGTGCCGCGAATTTCAGATATTTATTTTCAGAATCCCCCCACAAATGAGCTTTTTGTGTTTCGTAATAATGTAAAGAAAATCGAAAATACATTATGAACTGCTTTTTTTTAGCAATTATTGAAAAAAAATATGAGATATTTAATTAAAATTTCAGGCAAATAACGTGCATTTCTTAAAATTCAGAACATACATTACTATACGAGGATGTTTGTTCAATTGAGTAAATTCAACTTTTTGTGTTAATTTTTTAAGTTGCATATTAATCGGACTATTTTTATTTTCGTGTCATAGACATCATACTGTTTGCACAAATTCTAAAGATTGATATCAGAAAATATTTAATATGTTTTCATTTGCTAATTTAATTATTTTAAACGAGGAATTCTTATATTTATATAAATTTATTTATTTCATGTATCTTGGAAACGGATCTACATATGTAAATCAAATTTTATAGTTAGATAAGGTTTTTATTTTCTATATAGAGGTGTTTCCTGAAAAAACGTGATTTTACAGACACACAAAAAACACACACATATTTTATAACTAACTATTAGGGATTTTTTTTTTATCTGTTCTCATGTCGAAAGTGCCATCTCGTAAATTTTTGTTGTACTTGCATTTTTGCATAGGATGAAAATCTACTGGAACCTCAAAATTTTATGAGATGGCGCTGATAGATGTGAGATGAGATAAGATAAATATTCATATGCAATCAGCATGTGATTGGTATCTAAATATTTTTTTCCGGAAAAACATGATTTCAAAAAAGAAAAAAATACACCCTGCCTAGAAGGGCTCGATTTACCAGATATTCTATTTCATATATGATTCGTCAATATATTTCTCCACATTTCCGACCCAAGTTCTTAAAGCATGAAATAACATTTTTGATTAATCGCCCATAACTTTCTGCCTACCTTCACCTAGTCGGAACCTTTTTTAAGAGACTAAAATCAGAGTAACTAAAAGAAATTCTTGGCTCTCCAAATTTGAGCATTGCAATCAACAGTTTCCAAATTGTTATGTATCTTACTTTGAAATCTTTCCAAAATATCACCTTCGCGTGTTCAAAGGATTCCATGAAAGCTATAAAAATTTTCCCACCACATTGTACAAAGTTTACGTAAAGTGAAGTATCTGAAAGCGATAATGAGCTTCTAGAAGGAGAAAGTAGAATTCTTCCAAAACACAAACTTTGAAAGAAGGAATTGGAAATGTGGAGAGCTAAGGCATTTCATACTTTGAGATGGTTTGCCAGTTCAGAGTGCATAATGGTATAAATATTGAGAATGAATAAGATATTCGCATTGAAAGAATTTATATTAAAATCAACAATCATTAAAAAAAAACCGAGAGTGGTTAACCTAAAACTTTCTCCCAAGCTCTCCAATAAACCTGATATCCAAGACAACACCTTTCATGACATTGGATTTACAATTAAAAATATTAACTTTTGGCATGAATTTAGAATTTTTGCTGAATCTATCATGTCATCTTTGGAGATTTTATTGGTGATTAATCTATAGCATGCTGTTAATATTATCTGAAAATAGAATTTGTGCTTCAGGCACATTTTTTCTCAACTGACAGGAACAAAGATGTGGCACAAAATTGCTCTTGTAATCACAAAATCACATGCCAAATGTGATATTAAGGCACCGCACTTTTGAACTATCAAGTTAAGATGTTTCTGAATGTACGGACCGACAGATAATCACCCCGTTGATGGATTTCACTCAAAATTTGACTGGTGTCTACACTATAAATGATAACCTGTGTACCGAATCTTATCTGTCTAGCTCTATTTATTTTGTAGTTATCGTGTTAACTTATATTCGAACAACTGGAGTGACAAACTTAGATTTTACTCCAAATTTGGTAGATATCTGCAAATTTGGTGTGAAGACTTTATACCAAATTTCAACCGTCTAAATCAAAGCAGTTTTGAGCTATCTTTCCTACAGATAGACGGATGAATATTTTCCAAAAATGTGTTTTTTGAATTCAAGGAGGCCTAAAATAAGGAGATTCATCAAAATCTCGTGTTCGAATTTTTTAAGGACTACTGTACTTTCTTTATACTACGTATACTAGAAAGTACAGAAAAGGTTACAAATTAAGTTTGGATACTTAATTACGCTTTCAGAATTTTAAATAAATGTCATACAGTAATTAAATTTATTTTGGAATATGTCCATTACACAATTTTGATTGTTAAAGCAGTACTGTTCATTTAAAATCTGTGCTGATATCTTGGAATTAAAAATAATTTTAACCCTTTCTAAGGCCGTGGGAAGTATGCTTCCCACCAAATTTATCAATCTTTGTATGAAATTATGTAAGTTGGCATAAGTTCTGATAATATTTTTAGAAAGACAGAAACTTAGATGCTTCAGTTCTTTATCTCATACAAAATGTTGTGTCTTGGTTTGTCACTTAATTATTAATTAACCAAATTAATTAATTAATCAAATTAAATTTATCTAATTATCTAAATGAATCCCTTTTCGTATTCTAATTTCGAGCCTAAAAATATTTTAACTTAACATGACTAGAATAAAATTGGCCTTTAAAGGGTTAAATTATATTAGATTATGAAAGATAAAAGCACTGAATTGTCATTTTATCTTAAATGTGTATCTAAAATCAGAGTTAAAATAGATTAATTTTTTTTAAAAAAGAGAGAACGATTATTTTCAAACATTCAAGCATTGCAAATCCTTTCGCAAAATACACTTTTCAACATCTAAAAAATAATGCTGACTTTATTCAATTACCAAAAAAATAAATAAATAAATAAATAAAAAATTAGAATGGTTTTTTTAAAATTCTATTTCTGAATAAAGTGAAATTGAACTAACTGTGTATTAGTAGCGTTTATTTCTCAAGTAACAAAACCGATATTTTAAAACGTACCTTATATTTGTAATGCTCGATACCTGCATCTAAAGCCCTCATTCCAGTACTACACTAACGATAAAATATTTGAAAATATAATATTTGAAAAAATATATAATATTATAAAATATTTGAAAATATACGATGGATTTAATGTGTGCCAAGTCAACATGCGTGATAAATATTCGATGGAATAGCGCTTCGAACCTGAAACTTTACTTTGTGGACTTGATATCTTTACCACTACTGCGAGCAAATTATTTTAGAACTAACAGCTATTGCAAATTATTTTTGAAGATGTAACTAGAATTGTGAAATTAAAAAACAACAACAACAATTACCCTCTAAATTTTAGCTTTATTTCCCACAATAAATTTTAAAAAACTAATTATCAAAAAAATGGTATACTAATTAATTTTTAATTAAATGGAAACGGTCTTCCTTTAAATTAAAAAAATATATGATATAAGATAATGGATCTTTAAATTTTGATAGAGAGCATATAACAATATATATATATATATTTCATAATTCAAATCGAAAGTATTAGCCGTTTTATTAAAAGTAATGGTTGTCATTATAGATAATACCTGCGAGAAAATTAAACCAAATAAATAAAAATAAATAATTTAATTGATAAACTTATTACTAATCTAAAAGTGTATTCTTCCATTCCAAAATGACAATTTTATTCCATTTTTAAATATATGTTTGTAATTTTCCTGGTTATTAATGGCGGAAATATTAATCTGTAACTGAAATCTGAAACACATAATAAAATAATATCAAACCTTATAATAAAATAATATCATTCAATAGACAAATATTTCCAATTAAAGCGAGAAAAATAATAAAACCAGGAAGAAAAGTCTAAAAGCTATACAGTCTGAGAACATGGTGACGCTCCAGATTGTATTATCCATTTAATTTTAATCATAATTGAAAAAATTACGTTAATTAATTAATTATTTAATTAATATTTAATTAAAAATTAATTTAAATAATTTTAAATATTTTTAATTTAATTAAAAATTATTTAAAATTAAATAATTATTTAATATTAATCATAATCTTCATAATTGAAAAAAAAGCGATGCCCGGTGCATAAAGAAAATTTAAAACTCCTGCGTCATTTTAAGTTAAAATTTTGCTTGAAAAATTTGCAGGATGAAACCAGTTCCACTGACAAAATGCTTAGTTGTACTGCCTAATGATCCTTTCCTGCAGCCATTTAAAAGGAGATTAAAAAAACCAACACGAACTGAACGAATCTGAAAACCCTTTTTGAATAAGTCATAAATCCATATTGATTTTCTACATAATATTCTCCTTATTTATGTTAATATAATAACTTTTTAAAGAAGACAAAAAATCTTTGTAAATATGTTTGACTTCTGAATCAACTAGCAAATTTTAGCAAAACATTGATGAATTGATTGTTTATAAGTTATTAAATGAAATTGCAATTACATTGGGCTCGTATTTTTAGCTTAGGTATTCATATTTTTACACTCAATGTTCTTTATTCCCAATAATGCAAAGTTTAATGTTCTTTGTATTCATTTCGTTAATTCCTTTAATAAAATTGATATTTATTATAATTGATCGGAATTTAAATAAAAGTATTTTTTACTTAAATTACAAAATTATATTTTGAATAGACAAAAATAATCAAATGCATGCCCTCTAATATCCATACTATTCATTTTTTTCATATATAATATATGTTTTTCATAAATCTTGTATATAGTTAAATGGATTTTCTATATCAAAGCCATTTAAGAATAAAATCAATTTTCTGCTTTCACTATGTTATGAGTTTCATCTATAAAAACTTATGCCTGCTTATTTTATTTTCTTTCTATACGGAATAGAATATAACGTAAAGCAAACTGTTACAATAGTCAAAAGAATGTCACCTTAAGATCCTTGATGATCATCCACTTCGTTAACTTTTTCGAGTACTAAATTCATTTTGGAATTATATCTTGCCTGTCTTACCCATTAAAACCTAGTCCACTATATTGCATAACAATATTATTAAAGATCCTTTAAGCCAGACAGATCAAATTTGGTGCATGGTTTTATAAAAAGAATCATACCAAATTCATCAGCTGATTGAACAATGGATTGTCTATTCCAACATTTATTTATATAAAAATTGGAAATTTCAATCAGACAGAAATGTTAACTTTAGTATGTATGCGTTTACTAAATTATAAAAGAGTGTCAAATTTTGATTTTGAATGATTATAAGGGAGATATACGGTTTTAAAATACATATTTGCCTCTATTCGATGCGACGAAGCTAAAACACGAAACAAGCATTTTGTGGAATATTTCTTGAAAGCTGGGAGGATCCCTGATCTAAAACTAATTATTTTGATGGATATATTTTGATATTATAGTTTGTACAATTAATGCATAAATATTATGAAAGCTAAAGATATTAAATTAAATCTTAATTCCAAAAGACTTACTAAATCAATGAAAATTATTTATTACTAGCCGCCTTTGGCGAGCAGCCGGTTCGCCAGTATTACTGCTCACTACATTTTTAAATTAAATATTTTAAGTTACTGGTCTCTTAATAGATTCTCAAACAAAATATATTTAATCTTCAAATTTTGATAGTCATACCAAACTTATACTGTTGTTTAGATCATTTCTTTCAATTTACTATATATATTTTGCTAATTTATTGTCATTTCCTGTAAAACTTCAACTTTAATTTAAAGTGGAATTGATGAAATTGCAATTAATATAATGATATTTTTAAATAAAACCAAGCGTTTTATTTTATTTATCATCTTTATTGTTATTTATTTATTATTATTATTACTAAATATAAGTATTGCAAACAGAATCGCTCGGTATTTAAGTCTTATGTGAACTACAAAATATTTTTCATAATTTATGTAATATCTAAAACAATAATTCAACAAAAATTTCTCAGATTCAGCATAAAATTCAGTTTTTAGTTTTGCTTTCAAAAGGATTGAAATGAAATCAATAATAATATTTTGTTCCGGCCTATAAATATATTTCAAAAATTATGAATTCTATATTTAATGCAGTAAGGTATCATATTCTGAGAAATATTCTGGACACACCAAATTTTAAATAAATGAATGAATGTTCTGTTTCTGTTTTTCACGGTCAACTAAGACTTATTTATGAAATTTTGAATGTTAAAAATTTAGAAAAACTCAACATTTTCATAATCTTAGTCCAATTAATCTTGAGAAACCTGCGCGCTGTTTGGCGCATTTTCTTTGAAACAATCGATGGAAAATCTAAAATTATCCTTTTTTTATTGAATAGTGATATTCAGGTTTTCATAAATCAATCAGTTTAAGTGATTGATTTAGTTGATTGGAAATTAACTCTTTTTATTTAAAATATTAGTGTTTCAAGAACATTTTGTTATTCGTAATTTCCACAGCAGAAGCATAATCTAAAATCAAAAATTCGTTATTTATTAGAGCATTTATTGAATCAAGTTACATAAAATATAATCATTTTCCATTTAGACGATTTTAGCAGATTTGTGACTTACTGAAGGTTTACAAATCAACTGTGTGGCCCTGATTTGAATGGATATCCTGTTCATATTAAACAAAACTTGCCTTAAAATATAACTGAATTATTGGATTAATAATATAGAGAGTGTAAAAGATCATAAAATAATTTTTCTTGAATTTATTTTTTAGAAAAAATAATATTTCATATACGTTTCCGTTCCTACAGAATGTGCCCAAAATTATATTTTTGCAGATTTTATTTCTAAAATGATTTAATTTATTTTTAGTTGGAGCTTTAATCAATGTGATGGCAACACTTTGAATAAAGCTTTCTTTCCCCATGAATACGAAACGTGCTCGAGAAGCTTAAATTTTATTTTTATTTGTACGAAAATAAATTGTTGAAAAATATATTTAAAATATTCATTCAAAAATTCATTAAAAATAGAAATTTAATTTTAAGGTTAAAACATTGGTATCATTTAAAAGATAAAGTTTTGATCTTTAACTTCATGTAAAAATCTTTCCTGTGCGGTAATATTTTCGGAAGTTATAGCGGAAACACGCCAAAATTTGGCTTAATTTTTAAATAAATAAAATTCTAATTAAAAATTCGAAAAAATAACCCCCAGGTGCACATTCCCGGCCTCCAAGGTATACACGTGTCATGATTTGGTAGCTGTAGGTTGAATGGTCTGGCCAACACACACACACACATTGAGCTTTATTATAAGTTCTACATAGAACAAACACATCAAAAGTAAACATAACATTTCAATAGTTGCCAAAAACAAAAGAGAAAAAAATGCAATTAATAAGCAGACTATATTTAGAAAAGTACAGATATTTAGACTGGAAAATGAAATTATCTGAAACTAACCACACGCGCAGACGATATTTACAAAAGTAAAAATATTCAAACCTGAAAAGGAAAATATATGTTTTATTCCATCAATAAATGCCATAAGTTTGATTATATCTTCATTATTTTATGAGTCATTAAACATCAAAATGGGTCCGGGACTAAATAAACAATAATGTATAGAGAGTGTAAAAGATCATAAAATAATTTTTCTTGAATTTATTTTTTAGAAAGAATAATATTTCATATTTGTTTCATTTCCTACAGACACGTGCCGAAAATTATATTTTTGCAGATTTCATTTCCAAAAAGATTTAATTTATTTTTAATTGGAGCTTTAATCAATGTGATGGCAACACTTTGAGAAAAGCTAATTTTTCCCCATGAATGCGAAACGTGCTTAATTTTAATTTTTATTTTTTACGAAAGAAATTATTGAAAAGCATAGTTAAAATATTTATTTAAAAATTCATTAAAATTAGAAATTTAATTTTAAGATTAAAACATTAGTATCATTTAAAAGATAAATTTTTGATCTTTAACTTCATGTAAAAATCAAGTGTAACGATACTATGAGTTCAATAAAGCCTTTTTTTGTTTGATTCCATACTGTATGCATTGTTTTCATTTCTGCGCAACTATGCTTTAATCATTCTTTCAGAACAAAATGCTGTATCTCATTTCTGAATTTCATGTCTCTCAGATGATTTCTCGTGAAGTTATGGCAAAAAACATACCTGTTGCTTAAGTTTTGCACACCAGTGTATTATTGCGTGAATGAACACTTTAGCATGTTTCTGAAAGTAGAAGGCGGCAGGCAGTCAATTGTTTGTTTTATCTCAAAATTTGACAGGTGTCTACATTACAGATGTAAAATCTGTGTACCGAATCTTATCTATCTAGCTGTCTTCGGTTTGTAGTTATCCTGGTAACTTACATTCGAACAACGGAACAAATGGACTTCTAAATATATTTTGTTAAAAAAATTATATAAAACTGATTTTTTTGGTGTAAAGTACATACACCAAATTTCAGCTGTGTATTTCAAAATATTTATCAGTTATCTTTATCATAGACAAACAGATTTTTCCAAACATATGTTTTTCGAACTCGGAGAGTTCTAAAACGAGGAGCTTCGTCAAAATCTCGAGTTCGAATTTTTTGACGATTACTATACTTTCTCTATACTACGTATACAAGAGAGTGATAAAATGGTTTCTTATATAAAAATATTTTTTTTTATTTAGAATTTAAAAAATTTATACAGAAATAGGAAAAGCAAGAATGTTTCAAACAACAATATTCTTTTTCACATTATGGTGCACGAATTTCTTAAACTATCATTTTAGTTCGATTCTTACTATTATAAAAAAGATAAATTTTATTTTAAAGAATAGAGAAGAAATATTTCTTCCAGTTTCTGAGACGTGAGGTTTGATATAGGAGTTTTTTTCAAGCAGCAACCAAAAATGAAGCGAGATATCTCTGGACTCAAGGATCTTCAAACTCCAATCGATATTAACTTAAAATTTATATCTTCCTGCTTTAGAAGTGAAAGATAATATTTCTAAGATGACAGGAGGAACATTAAATTACATTGTCGACGGAAAAGAAAAATGGAACTCAATTTATAATTTGATATTTTAGAGTGCCCATTTTGTGAAAAGTTACCCTTTTCTTAATGAAAGCCTTTACGTCAGTAATACGCCAGTTGATAATTGAAAAAAAAAGCCTTTATCAAACGCACGCAGAATGAACATTAAAATATTATTCCTTTTTTTCATTATCAAATGTCTGCTGCCATTTTAAAAGAAATTAAATTTCTGACTTGATACGTAAATTAATTCATATACTATTATTTTATATTTGCATTAGAATAATTTATTTAAAATGGATTTTGAAGAAAAAAATCAGCTAATAGGTGAATTTTCTGAAATGTTATATGAGCCATTAATGTAGTAGTGTGACCAAGTTTGAATAGAAAAAAAATCATCAGCTAAGAGTAATATGTTTTCCTTTAGAGCATCAGGAGTAAGATTTCGTTTCAAATAAAATAAATATTTCTGATTTGATATGGAATTAACAGACAGACTAATGTTTCTTTAAATATGGATTATAGATGAGATGGACGCAGTTTTCGAGCAAGAAAATATTTTTATCATTGTGTTTTCCTGAAATCATTTATGAGGCAAATAAACAATGAATTGACAGAATGGCAATTTTGTATTAACTTATTTTTATGAATACGGCTGGGACTTCAAGAATAAACACAGAAATTCCTTACAATATGCGAATCTTTAATGGCTTCAGGGTTTTTTAACAACAGATTTTTTTAAAAAATATTTAACCAGTAAATTTCAAATTAAAATTTAATTTAATTCAAATTGAAAGTGACGTTATATCTCAGTATTTAGCTATTTCATCTGGTAATTTATCTACTATAACTTGTCAATTTGCGAATAATTGAGGAAAGGTAGGAAACAAGTTTTTTATACACTGTGTTTATTAAACTATGCTATTTTACCACGAAATAAACCTATTAAATAACAAAAAAAAACCCCTATTAAAACCTATAAAATTACAATCAGCGTAACTTTTTTATCGAGCCCCCTAAATATTAAATTTTTATTCAAAACATAATATATATTTTTATTTCTTGTACGATTGAACACAATAAAGAATAAATGAAACAACAGTTTATCAATATAATTTATTGTTTGTAAAATTATAATTAATGATGATCAAGAAAATGCTCATTTAGAATTTTTGTGATTTACTTGATACAGTTTTATTGTATTGAGTAAATTTCAGAGATCAGAGAGTTATCACAATCAGTTATCGTGTGTTTTTTCTAACTTTTTTATTACAACTATTCTGGTTACAATACAAAGTAATCATAAAATAATCTTCCATGTTTAGAGGCACTTCCACCAAAATTAATAAATGTCATGAAATTAAATTTCAAATAGCAGGCATGAAAGACGAATTGCTTAAATAAAAAAATTTCCATTAGGTTTGCTGATGTTGTGTTCTGCTCATAGGAAAGTTCACCCATTGACAGTGTTACATGTGTATCCAGGGAACTTTATGTTGATTAATAAAATGTAAAGTTCTGTTATTTTTTATCAGTATTACATAAATTTTGGTATGAGCCATTTTTAGCACTCTAACGAAATGTAGCAAACTCCATTTTTCGCAACCCCATGCCTTTGCCGACAGCGGCAAAATATATTACTTTTTATGGAATTTGTTTGTGGAACTGGTTTTTGCATGCATTTCAAAATCTGCTTATGAAACATGAATTATTCCATTAATTCATTTTAACTGTCGATATCAACAAATAAGGAAATGCATTTTGGCCATCTTGAATATAAGTTTAAAATAAAATATAGCATGTTGCTCTATATTTATGATTTAATTAACTGTGAAGTACAAAAACTAGATTTTATACAGAAGTATATGCTATGTTTACATAAGCAAGCATAAAATTTCTACAGAAAAGAAAAAGAATAATAATACATCCATTTCCTAAACTCAAATTTAATACCATCACAAACTCTGTCCTTTGCAATTTGTTGTCTTATCAGAGAAATAAGCAAACATAAATTCCTCTTTTGTATTCCACGCATGACACAGAAAGTTGAAAGAAATGTTTCATTCCTTTCGATAAAGCGGGTCCAAGGAGTAAATATTTCCTCGACGACCTCAGTTTCCCGGCATGGGGAAAAAATATTTCAGGGTTTATTGCCTTATGCCGGAAAGTGTAAATATTGGACGATTTGTCGCAGTTTATGAATGAAGTGGAACTTAGGGATTCTTTTTGCCTCGATGATGTTCGTTTACAAAAAAAGACTTATTGCCATTATGAGTCAGAAAATGTAGAGTTGCACCCTTCTATTCCCATCGAACTAGTTTCTTCTTTTCACATATTTCTCCCTAACATTTATTTGTATCTTCTTTATCTAATCTCGAATATTCTTTTCCCTCTGTTAACGAAATATTTGTTATTGTTAATCAATCAAATTTAATATTGATGGCATGGTAATAATTAAAAATTGAAATGGAAAAAAGAAACTCATTAATCTTATTTTTTTCAATAATTACCTGGGGAAAACCATACTGACGATTTTCGATTAGTTTTCTTTACTTTCTCGTGTATGTAATATAGAGAAAGTATAATAATCGCCAAAAAATTCAGATTCTCTCAAATCTGCATGTTTTAGACCTACCTGAGTTGGAAAATACATTTTTGGAAAATGTCGGTATCAATATTTAAATAAAATCTGGTCAAAGGAAGTCCAGCAAGTCGAAAAAAATTTAATAAGATGACTACAAAATGAAGAGAGTTTGATAGATAAAATTCAATACACATATTTAATATCTAAAACCACTTGCCAAATTTTAAGTCAAATTCAACCATTGGTTGTCGGTTTGTACTTTCAGGAACAAGTAAATGCGAAAATTCAAAAGCGCGATGACTTAAATATATCCCTGCTGATATGGAATTTCATGACTACAAGTGCAGTTTTGTGTTAAATTTTTGCTTTCATTGGGTGAGCAAAAATTGTCTGAAACACAAGTTCAATTTTTGGATAGTATTAATGCATGTCGGGGATTAACCGACAAAATATTCGCCAAGGATGTCATGATGGATTCGGTAAAAATACTATATTCTCGCCCGAATTCAATATCTCGTTGCTATTGTACGCTGATGCCATGTAAGGCGTTTTCTGGCATGACAAATTTATTAGAGAGTATGTGAGAAAGTTTTGGGAAGATCACTTTCTCACTTTTTTATATAAATTGCTTATTACCAAATAAAAGTAAATGAAAAATAATTTTGTTACATTTCATAATCTAATTACGTTTTTATTAAGTGACTGTATTTCTATTAATATTAGTATTTAAAAAAGTAGAATGTAACTAATATCCTTATAAATAGAAATATTTTAGTTATTTTTTATTACTTTCTTTATTTTTGCTAAGCTACTAGTACTTTTCTTTTGATTTTAATATGAGCATATGATTCTGTTCGTTTCGGAGTTTCTCCTTTCTTCATGGATATATATTTTTTTCTTTATAGAAATGATATTTTTGAAATTCGATACAAATATTCATTTACATTATTCTATATCAAAATTATAACCAAAATTTTCATTACAAAGCATGTTGCCTTTGAAATCTTTTTTTATTCATTATTAGTAGTCTCTGTCTCTGTTGATTGTACGCAAATTTAAACACTACAGCAAAGAATAATGTTTGATAATGGAAATACTTTATTCCTAGAATATTCTAGAAAACAAGGTGTACATATAATGAAAATATAATTAACAAATGCACGGAAAAGCAGCACTTATTGCCTCTAAAAACAGAAGATAAAACAAAATCACTGTCTAGAATAAGCAATTCCATAGCTGACTATGAGATCAGCACTCCAAAGAGAGAATTTGCAGACTCCTGACAAGGCGTGAAGTGGCAAGGAATTTTTTAGAACTTCAGCTCTCAGGTTTTAACAGGGATGGGGCTTGTTATTCTTGTATATTCCAGTACTTTTATTCATGTTAAAATCAACAAATTCTTGCCACTGTCAAATACCCATCACACTTGCCGCTAAAATCGGAGACATTAATTTATTCATTATTTATTAAAAATATCCTTGAATTCTCCCTTTAGAATAATAAGACAACCTCTGTGAAGAAACAATATTATAGTTTAATAAATACTATCAAATACGATTGGTCAGATCATAGGCTCTATAAAAATATTATATCATTATATATTCTGAATTACACATTTACTGAAACCGCATGAAATAAACTACATTATTTAGAGCATATTTAAAATGGAAAGTATATCTTTAGTATTTGAGAAATTAGCTAATGATTCAAGATTAAAACGGATATTCAAATATATATATATATATATATATATATATACTGCAAAAATTGTTAATTAAACTCATTGATTAATTAAACTCAAGTACATAATATTTTCATAAAATATTAGAATTTGGATGAAAAGCTAAAAATATTCAAAAACATCTAAACATCTAGTTATCTCTAAAATATTCAGAGCAAATTCTTTATGGCTTCTGATGCAATCTAAATATGTGTACGTGACACGCTCTTTTGTTACTGATATTTAATTAAACAACTTTTTTATTCGCCGTAATAAATGTCATCTGCCCGTCAAAGAGTAATAAAAGTCAATTAATGTTTCCGAAAGGGTAAAGCTGATGTAATAATAGTGATATACTGGGAATATACTTTAGTAACGTTCAATAATGAATCATTGTTCCTCAAAAGTGTTCTTTTGAAGTGTCAAAAGAAAAGTGTTCTTCTTCAAAAGTGTTCTTTTGAAGAAGGGTGAATGAAGAGGTTGGATATTTCTTAAAGCAAAGATAGAAACTGATTGTTACTATTTAAAAATAAAGGCGTTTCGTATATAGCTTTTTTTCTGAGTCAATACAATAAAATTTTAATTATTTTAATTCCTATACATCTGATACTGTTAGATGCATTTAAGTTTCTGAAATTCAGATTTAAGATATTTTCAAGTGCAAAGCAAAATAGAAAGACATAAATATTGATTACCATATAAGAAAAATTACCTCAGCCGCAAAGCTATAAAAAAAAAATTTTCTCATTTGAAAGAAAAAGAAAGTATTCGAACAAGAATGTAAAACTACCTGAAGTTCTGATTCGGAAATAAAAATCTTAAAATGAATCTTAATGGGTCTGAGAAACTTTGAGCATAATATAAAATCATTTAAATCCAATGGAAAATTCCTGATAATTGGTAAGGGAATAAATCATAGAAAATTAAATTATTAGAAGAAATAATTTAACTTCTTTTTTAAAGTTTATATTGTCTATGTTTGACTGACTGAATGTATGTTTTATTCATAGTAACATGATATAATTATTAACAGGTGGCGCTTATGTTTCATTTTTTTGTTGAAATAAAGCGTATAATAAAAAAATTGAGATAAATTACTTCAGCATCTTATTTTGAATTCAAAAGAAAAACGTTAATAAGAACTATTTTAAAACAGACTAATGTAATAAGTAGTAAAAATATTTTCTTTCATCATTTTTTTATGAAATTTATTGTTAGATACCTGTAAGGAATGAAAAGCAAATTAATGTAATCGATTGACAAGCAATTAAGTTATGAAAATATGAAAATAGTATAGTATTGTAGATAATGCACAAACTTACAAAATTTCAAAATTCTGTACTTTGATTACAAAATTCTATCTTTACAAAAATGAATAATTTAAATAAAGGTTTACAAAACGAGTAATGGTTTTGAACTAATCATACTTCAATGCAACAGTAGTGGTGGGTATTTCATCCGAAAAAAATTCGAATACTTTTTTTATTTTTTAGTAAAATTATTGACAATTATCGAAATATTAATTTAATGCCGAAAACATATACTCCTATATTCAGCATGAGAATATATGAAGTATTGAAATATTTGCTTTTGGAAAATGCAGTATTAATATTTAAAAGTAAAATTATTCCTCAACGTTTGTTTATAATTATTTATGGGAAAGCGTCTTAGAATGTAATAATGACAACAGAAGGGACTAAATAGTTTCAGTATTTCATTAAGATAATTATTTTTACATTGTGATAAAAAAGCAATTTAATTTTTCTAATCAAATCATATAGGGAATAATGTATTTGTTTTCAAAAATCAGAAAAAAAACGTGGTAACTAAAAAGTACTTTATTAAAAAAACTAAAATGTAACATAATTCTAATTAAAACTAAATAAAAACTAATTTTTCTAAAATAAAAACTCAGTTTCATGTATGTATTACAGAAAGATTGCTCTATTATAAAGGATTCTTTTGATCGTGTCATAATTTAAGCGGCCAAAACAGAATTTTATTTTCAAGTTTCACATTCTTATGCATTTAGAACGTGTCCAGAATTCAAAATGAATGAGCGTTTACTGCATTAAAAACCTACTGTTCTCGCTATTTATAGGAAATCCATGAACTATTAATAAATCTTTCACTTAAGTGAAGGACTAGTTCCATTTATGATTGACCGCAATGAATACTTGCTATTTTAGGTGTCATTTTTAGTACTGCAACTACTCAATAATTTAGTCACGTTTTTGACTTCTTAATTTATCATGCACTTCAGCAAATGCATTAAAAATGCGTTAAATCACTTATATACAATAACTTTATAATTTACCATTTCCTTTGAGTTGATTGTTGAGGATTCCTTGAGCTCTATTTTCTGGCAGTCAAGTTATTTGGAATAAATAACATGTAATGAATGCAATAGCGTGATATAAGCTTGCTATGTTGAAAGCCAAATTTAATCACTATAATCTTATTCCGAAATAAATATATTGTAGTCATGCAATGTTTTCCGTAAGAAGTACTTATTTCTAAATAAACTGTAATGGATAGTAACGCTTTCCTCAATATTTCATTTGTTCATGAATGAAGCGTGATTCCACCAAATAGTGTATATTCTTGTATTTTGTATGAATGCTAGAAAGCGGGTGAATTTTGAGCCATGGCATACAATATTCTAGAATTGTTTTTTCCAAGTTTGAATGGACATAAAAAGAATTCCTCTCGGTAAGTTAGAAGGCAACAATAGATTCCTCTACATCTATCTAACAACATAAGTTGTTGATGTAAAAAAACAAAATCAGGGCTCGAAAATGACTTTTCTGCCCCTAATTTCTAAGATATTGCAGTTATCGAATACAAAAATATTCGTCTAAATAATTTAATTCGTATAAAATCTAATTATCTAAACTTATATAAATTCTAAATAATTAAATTCGTATAAATAATTTAAATACAAAAGTTATTCGTCTTAATAAGGTGCTAATTTAGCTGATTGGATTTTTTTTTCTCATTTGTATTCAGAAAGTTACAGCGAAATAAAAATTTCAACCCCACACCGTTTCTGCTCCCTTTAACCTAGATGGGTTATTCATGAGCTTATTCGAGATATTTACATTTATAACAGCATATTCCAAGCCATTTAAAATCCGAACAAAATTACTCTAGTTATCCTGTTCACAAGATAACATGGGCAAAGCGTCATACGCATATATACATATACACTGATGTGCAAAACTTAAGCAACAATGTAAATGTTAAGCAGGTAGTCATGAAATTAAAAAAAAGAGATAATTGCGATCAATACAATGAACACGAAGTTCAGTAGAAAGGTGATGCGTATACAAATGTCAGAACAAAACATCATATGCGACGTGAGCGTACGCAGAACGCGTACAGTCTGCGCGCGCAGCTCAAGGCTACAAGGAAAGGAAGAACGGAGGCGAAATTAAAGATATTCGCTGCAAGTGAGTTCTTTCGTGAAATATTGCAAGAAGAAATCACCTAGACGACTTCACATGTGGAAGAATGACCGGAAAGCTGGACGAGGGGCGCAGTTTGAGCAGTGTAGCTAAAGAGTTCGGAATCAATAAAAGCGTCGTTTTGCGCGCTTGGAAAGTCTTCCAAACCATAAGTACAGTTGTGAGAAAGGTTGGTGGGGACCGCCCTAGGAAAACAACTGCAGTGGAGGACCAATATATCGTCCTTCAGGCGAAAAGAGTCCGATATACGTCAACAAGTGCCACTGCTCAGTAACTGTGTACAGAAACAGGGTGGAAAGAGTCGCGGTTCACTGTGGACATACGCCTTCACTAAGGTGGCCAATTCGAAACCTTCCTGAACGCTGCATCCCTTTGAAATTTGGCCATTGGTGGCAGAGTTGTGTAAGTAGCTCAAAAACTGGACATCTCATCAATGGAGTCGTGTCCTTTTTACGGATGAGACTCGTTTCAGTGTCACAAGTGATTCTCAATGCCAGTTGATTTAGAGAGAAAGGTCGGGACTCGATTTCATCTCAGTAACATCACTGTGGTCTTGGAGTTGTCGTCGGGGAAACATTATGTTGAAAGGCTGGACTGAGCTGCGCATTTTCGACAGAGGTTCCGTAATCGGATATCACTATTGTAAGGAAATGATCTTTCCCCGTGTGCGTTTGTTCCGAGGTGCTATTGGACTAGACATCGTATCTATGGATGACAGCTTACGGCCACACCGTACTGATGATGTTCAGCAACTACTGGAAAGTAAAGATGTCACTAGAATGGATTAGCCAGTATTCTCTCCTGAATTAAATCCCATAGAACATGTGTGGGATGCTTTGGGGAGAAGCCTTGCGGCATGATTACATCCTCCGGGGAACACCCAACTACTGAAACAGAGGCTGACTGAGGAATGGGCACTCTTACCTCTAGAACTTTTGGGCAATCTGGTGCTGAGTATGCAGCGACGGTGCGAAGCAACCATTGTAGTAAGGGAAGGGCATATCCCATACATACTAAGGAACATCTGCTTTTTGTTCTTCCTCTGTGACAGACAATCATGTGTAGCGATACTATGGGTTAAATAAAGCCTATTTTTGTTTGATACCACACTATACGCACTGTATTCATTTTTGCTCAACTATGATTTCGTAATTGTTTAAGTACAAAATGAATTTAAGTACAAAATGAATTTCATGAATTTATGAATTTCATGTCTCTCATGATTTCTCGTGGGGTTATGGCAAAAAAAAAGCAACTGTTGCTTAAGTTTTCCATACCAGTGTGTATTATAAACCTTTTAACGAAGGATGATTTTAAGTTCTAGGGATAGGACGGTGAAGAATTGAAGAAGTTTTCTTGAAACCTAGTGATGAGAACCATTGAAATAAACAATCTTCCTATAGGAATCTACCTAAAAGATAGGCATAGAGAAAGGAAATAAATGAAATTTTTTCTAAAACTGTGTACAAACATGGTTATTTTTGCATATAATCACAGGAATGTTTCAGACACTTGTCATATCAGTGGATCAGATTTCCTAGAAACCTTCTTTGAAAAATATCATCTTGAGTGACGTCACATAGTCTTTAAGGTTTTTTAGAAGTTCTTTATTCTTTAAAAGTTTTAACCTTTTAGACATCTCTTCAACTCAGGGAAAAGATGAAAATCACTCGGCTCTAATTCGTGTTCTCGGTGAAAGGGAAAACAACACTAATCTGTCAAAGCAGAAGTCCTTGTCTATCGAGTTGATCACCTGGCTCGAAAGAAATGTAGAAACCCTACGCCAGCATGCCAAAATTATGGCCTTTGATAGCAATATTAATGCTACATATTCTTCTTTACGAAGAAATTTCAAAGGACTCATAAATACATGCCAAAATTTAGAGACTTTATCTCCACTGACATTTTCAGATAAGTCACCGTATTTGTACATAATGTTTGATAATAAATTAATTTTTTTCTCCAATCTCGTTTTTTTCCCAAGGTTCTTTAGAGGAGAAAATATGACTCTTATATTAATTAAATATTTAAATTTTGTAATATTATAATTTTACATATTGTGAACTGGATTTTCTGCAGTTGTTTTATGACACACAAACGGAAAATGACAAAGTTTAAAATACATAGAAGGGAATATACCATTGTTTCTATGATTAAAAGTGTCCTCTTATACTTCAATATTAAAAAAAATTACTAAAGTCTTAACAACAAAGATATTTAAATTATACATGTAATTGAGACACATAAAATTGCTTTCTATCACTTTATAGGTTTCCAATTACAATTATGAAACATTTTTTCCATCTATATGTTGAATGAAGCTTGAGATATAAAATATCTCTGTTTTCTATGCATAATGGAAAAAAAGACTAAAGGGAAAACTGTAATATCGGTGCTTTTTATTGTGATAGAAACTGCGATCAATACTGTCTGAGAACAATCACTTTATAAAAACAACTTGTTTTTATTCACTATATTTTATATTACTGATATTATTCTGTAAATTATATACTTCATGTCTTTGTTTAGTACTTTCCTCCAACACTGCCTTTAAATTCCCATGCGTCTCCTCTTTTTCTTATCTGGAATCAGCAGCCTCCATATTCCGTTGAGACAAATATTTACAACAAATACTTCCTTTACAAGGAAACTTAATTCTATTGAAAATGTTCTTACAATGATACCTTTAAATGGAAAAACAAAACAATTCTTCACAATTATGTAATTTTTAAATCCTAAAGAAAATTTGAATTTGGGTTTGGTATTAATTTTGGATTTTGGTTTTTTTCGCGAAATTGAATTGCAATGAGATACAAAAACATTTTGCAAATAGTTAAAAAATCAACAATTGGAATTTTAAATGAATAAAGTTAATTTCCTGTTTTTGCCTAGACAAATAATAAATATGAATATTTGGAAGTACGCAGTGCCACTATACGATAAAAATCGCTTGACATAAAACTACCACATTTGTCCTATATATACTTTGGTGAGTGGTAATTTGCAGTTTGGAATTATTGTTCAAAAATTTTAATTATTTAAAAATTATGCGAAACTTGCTGGTTTTATTTAGTATCCTACGAAAGTCTTATAATGCAAAAAAGATTTTCGAAATAATATATTTTTAGTTGTATTAATTTCTATCTTGTTACCCTTTTTCACAACAATATTTTTCATTATTAAATTGAAACAAAATTTCTTTCATTGTTCCCTCTTGTTACTTTCCAGTGCTAATGATCAAAATATAAAAATTCTGTTTAGTTTTCCCAAGATCAGTTGTTTTCAATGTAAGGTATGTTTTAATGAAATTCTTTCCAAAAAATGCAATTTCTATTTTCTATTTCTATTTAACTTTATAATCCAGCAATGGTGAAACCGTTTTTAAAGTGGATCCAATTTTAAACACTGATGTTCTTTCCTGTAATATTATTGTTGTGTAAAGATGCAGAAAGAGAATTAGAAAGATGTATAATATATGAACAAGTGTTATATATCTAACAAAATTTGAAGTTAAAAAATATTTTTTCAGAGGAAGCCATTAACAACTCAATATTTAAATGAAATTCTTAGCTTCAATTATTCCGAATCAACTTCTTGCCCATTGCCGGTAGTTTTACTCTAAAATTCAGTTCATTTAGTTATTCTTGAATATTAATATTGAAAGTTTTTACTTTTATTTCCTGTTTGAGTAATATATATGCAATGAAACTTACAAAAACCTTGCAGTTATCAAATATTATAATATTTTTTTTATGTTATTGCAACGTTTTATGCAAATCTTTAATGGATTGCTTTACTTTCAATTCATTTTTAAATCAAGAATAACAAACATTTATCCTGATGATATTATTTCCGTTTAAAAATATTTTATGAAATCGACCCACTCAAATGAAAGCGGAAACTTCTTTTATAAAATCAAA